>OLKM01001867.1:80463-92963 GCA_900291075.1 Melanogrammus aeglefinus
GCACGCACGCACGACGCCACACAACAACCGACACGACACCCACACAACACACCACACACACACACACACACACACACACACACACACACACACACACACACACACACTCCTGCTCTGTGTATCGAAAAGCGACAAATATGATATATTATTTTTTGGTCTTATTTTAGACTTTTCTCATGTCAGCATACCTTTAACAAAAACGTTTTATTGCACGACTGCTATGAAGCAAGACATATTATTAATCGATTCATTCCACTGCTCTTGTTTTCATATAAAATTGCATGTAAGATAATGCTTGATTCTTTTATAATAATACAATTATTGCTTTAGTACATTCACAGCTGACTTTTTGCATATAGTAACGATAGTGAAGAGACCGAGTGGGATCCTGGAGAGCTCATAGTGGCCAGAGGGCGGCAGCAGTTCCTTTGCATGGCGGGGTCAGACATCATTTCTGAGACAGAGGAGGCGGGCCAGACACCTTGATCAATCGGGCAGGCTTCTTTTTTTTTGTGATTCCACTCAAAGCGAGCAACGTTAATTATGGCGAATATTAATTTATAATGACCATCATAGGGTTACATATGATACCAATTTCACTTTTATGATATACCCAATCACCATTATGATGAAGTGTTAGCATTAGGCATGTTTGTGTTGGTGTTGTGCACAAATGTTGGGCGAACATATATGCCTCAGGCCACAGAAGAACGTGGCTTGGGAGAAGCCGTTTGTGGTTTGAGCTGTTGTAATTTGTTTTTAAAGGCCACTGCTTCTGTCTACACATATACTCAGTAGAAAACAAAGTTTTCTGTTGGTCAAATACACACACACACACTACACACGTGAACACACGACACACACACACACCCACACACACGCCCCCCCACCCACACACACGACGACACAACGACCCACACACCACACACACCACCCACACACACGACACACAACCAAACTAACCCGTTGGCAGAGTCGGTCTGCTGTGGGCTCTTGTCTTTGTTTGCGCACCATCCCCATTTTTTACGCGACAGGGGTGTCTTACGCCCCCACGGTGAGCCAGGCCGCGCGCACTGCGCACTGCGGCCAGCAGCTAGGTGCTGAGGGAGAGTCGGAGAAGGAGGAGGATCAGGAGAGAGTGCGAAGGAGAGAGAAGATAAAGAGAGAGGAAAGAAGAGAGAGAGAGACGAGGAGAGAGAGAGAGAGAGAGGAGAGCGAGGGAGGAGAGGATGAGAGAGAGAGAGAGAGAGAGAGAGAGAGAGAGAGAGAGAGAGAGAGAGAGAGAGAGAGAGAGAGAGAGAGAGAGAGAGAGAGAGAGAGAGAGAGAGAGAAGAGCAACCGACAGAAGCAAGGGCACTCAAATCACTCGCCGAGCTTTCTCCCAGGATCACATCACTTCTTTGTCGATAACCAAGCGAATTTCCTCCCTCTTTCCCACAAGGAAACTTCGCGTGAGCTGCGACGTCGGATTATTTTATCAATGGATTGAGTCTAAAATAGATTTCAAGGCTCGACCAACCAACAGGGACATAACCGCAAGGGCTCCGTGGCTGTCCTGCTTCAATCACAAAGCGACTCAACTTGGGCTAGGTATCCTAGTCTGGATCAGTTCTGGATTTGCTCGTTGCCTTCTCGGATTTGTTCTCATTCGTGCTTTTTTCTCACACGTCCTCTACGGTCGCACGTCCCATTGAGAAGAGGCACATAGCCTGTAAGTGAAGGAATCGGCACAACGAATTCGGTGCAGTCGGATCAAGGATTTTGTGGATTATGTTCCGGAACACACAGGGACGAGTTTCAGTTTAATGGTAAAACAACTCTACGGTTAACTTGTTGGGTGAGCGAATAATTCCCACCCACCACGACATTAAAAAAGCACGTATGCATTCGTATTTTTAAACCAATGTGGAAAAGAACCATGCTCAGAAGGAGAGCAGCAACTATGGTTAAAGGGCTTAGTTTGAAGCACGCTCAGCAGCATAGACACTAGCGCCCGGTCCGAGTGAATGGAGTCCAGCCGTAGAGCCCAGCACACCGACATGCTGCTATGCTGTAGCATAGCTTTTCTACGTGCACCGCGTTTCAAGTCCCAGCGTTATACCGCTTTATAAGCTGCTGTATGCGGGTGTAGAATTGAAAAAGCCGATGGTGGTGGTAGTGGCGGTTAAGCGCCCTTCTCTAACGCAGGAGCAGTCTGCCGTGGACACATTGACTGTGTTTTAAAGATAGTGTTTGTGTTAAGAACCCAGATAACCAGACATAGACTGGCGTATGCTGCCGAAGATTGCCTCTTTTTCCCCGGCTTCCAGTTTTTCCATCTTATCATCTCAGGCTCCTTGTCTTTGCCTGGAATTGGATCCCGGAATCTTCATGATTTGCGGACACCATGCTCGTTTTTTAGCCGGGAAACCCTCTTTTCGTCCCGCATGTTTAGGACCAAACGTTCGGGGCTCGTCCGGCGACTCTGGAGGAGCCGTGCGCCCGCCGAGGGCGACGGTGAGGCGGACAGGGGTACCCATGGCTCCGGGGGCTGTTGCATGGGCAAAACGACAAAGGTCGTCAAGTCCACCAGCGGGTCGGACGCCGAACTAAAAGCGTTGACCCACTCGATACTCAAAAAGATCAAAGAAAAACAATTGGAGGTGCTTTTGCAGGCGGTGGAGTCGAAGGGGGGCGCCCGGAGCCCCTGTCTGCTCTTACCCAGCAAAATGGACGCCAAAGTGGGTCAACAGTGTTACTCCTTGCCCTTGCTGCTCTACAAAGTGTTCAGGTGGCCGGACCTCAGGCATTCCTCTGAGCTGAAGAGGCTACCGTGCTGTGAATCCTATGGGAAAACCAACCCAGAACTCGTTTGCTGCAATCCGCACCACATGAGCAGACTGTGTGAACTCGGTGAGCATGCCAATTTAATATTGTATCCAAAATTGACATTTGAAAAACATGCACAAGAGAGATGGAGAAGAAAAAAATTCTTCTACACTATTTTATTTTATATTATAGGATGTATTGCAAACCGTTACACTAAATTTATACGAACAACTGTATTATTTACCTAATTGACATGACATCATATCTCTTGGCAGACTTGTCTTGAGTTTCCGCCAGGTCAAACTTGGTCGAATGGACGGCTGTCAGAAATCGGCAATGTGGACATGTTGTCAAACTAACCATAGCATATTTAAGAGTGATACTATTTTTGTGAATCATTGTGAATTACACTATGCGCTTAGGTGTGCGTGTAGGCTACTTGCGCTCCTATGTTGGAGGGGGATCTAATCCATTTTAGATACTTAATACTTACTTAAATTATTATCATTAATAGCGTGTAAACCTAACATGACACCATTTATTACCGTGCATTAGACACAGCATAACATTTATGAGGGCAGTTTACACGAATATATATTCTGGAGTCTTTTCTAGGCTCACCATATTAACCAGAGTTTATTCTCCATTGTTTGTTTTTTCTTCTTTTCTTTGACAGTCGTTACCAAAGTTCAATAACTCAAATAGATATGTACTCTTTCCACGGATAACTTTCCAAGTTGTGCACATTGGTATCCCGAGCCAAAAGAGGCCCGTATCTCAGTCAGCCCTAGACGCTGATAGCGGCTCGCCTGGCGCCAGCCGCTCCCCCCCCCCTGTTTATCTGACTGCCAAATGAAAGGCAATAGCCGCCCAGCCGAACTCCCTCTCTCTCTCTCCCTCTCCCTCTCTGCCTCTATTTAACCGGAGGAAACAGAAACGTACTTCCAAAGAAAACCAACGTTGTTATGTTATACTTTTCGCTGTTTCTCACGTTTTTTAATCGTATTCTCTTTTTTTCTGTGTCTTCCCCAAATGTGTCCACGCAGAGTCTCCGCCTCCTCCATATTCCCGATATCCCATGGACTTTCTTAAACCACCTGGTAAGTTTAAACGTGTGTTTAAAAAAAAAGAAGCAACAAACAACCCGTTATTTCCAACGTCTTTCGCTCTCAAATTGTGATACAAAACATCAACTAGCCTATATCAACAACAACAACAACAACAACTCGTCATATTACCAACAGCATTTATAGGATACACGACCTCGGGGTCATATTGGCTGACACTTGTTTTTATGTATTTATTTATTTTATTTTGCAGCATGCCTTGCCTGTTGCGAGTCTGCAGAGGGTGTGTGTGTGTGTGTGTGTGCGTGTGTGCGTGTGTGCGTGTGTGCGTGTGTGTGTGTGTGTGTGTGTGCGTGTGTGCGTGTGTGCGTGTGTGGGTGTGTGTGTGTGTGGTGAAAACGGCTTCATGTTATGTTGTGATTTATGATAGCAGTCGAGTGGCACGCCTGGCTGGCGGGGCAGTTAGAGCATTGCTGGCAGCCAGTGTGTTGGGGGGGGGGTGGGGGGGGCACCCAGTTGAGATATCAGATGGCCGAGAGACTGAGTGGCAGGCACCGAGTGTGGATGTACTTATACTTTGTGTTGTTTTTGTTTGCCTGTGTGACTGTCCGTTTACTGCCGTTCACACACAAACGGCGTATCAACACACCGACCCGCACACACGCGCCAACACACACGCACGCGCACACACACACACACACACACACACACACACACACACACACACACACACACACACACACACACACACACACACACACACACACACACACACACACACACACACACACACACACACACACACACACACACACACACACACACACAGTAGTGGGGTCTCTTAAGAGAGCTAGATATTATCGAGACAGCCATTTGAGTGCAGATTCAATACCCAGAGCAACATGTGTGTATGTTTGCGTGTTTGTCGTTTGGATGTTTGTTCGAGTTTGTGTGGTTGTGTGTGTGTGTGTGTGTGTGTGTGTGTGTGTGTGTGTGTTGTGTCGAAGCAGAACATTACACCAGGAATGCTAATGTTACCTGCATTCAATTATATTTTATTGTCCATCAATCTAAACCTCCGCCAGAGAAAAGCAATAGAAATCCCGGAATTTGAAATTGGGTTTTCAGTCGGCTGTGTAAAGCAGCGATGGATGGGGTCGTTGTGTAGTCGAGGAAGAGGAAGGAAGGACGAAGAGTATGGAGGAGGAGGCCGCTTCCTGTCAGACTCGGTGCATCCGGGTCTTCCATGATCGGCTGCCAGATAGACAAGCCACTTAGCGCGAAGGCACAAACCCAGAGGAAAGACAAAGTACTGGGACTATATTCATCTCTTGATATACTCCCTTCCTTTGTTTCTTTGTCTTATTTACACACGGGACAATATATACTACAGGAAAACTCCATTCACACGGCCAGCCGGTCATTCAGCCAGCCCCCCAGTCAGTCAGTCAGTCAGTCTGTCAGTCAGTCAGTCAGTCAGTCAGTCAGTGGGAGAAAGTGACTTTCAGTGAGTGGAAACAATAGGAAGTCATTGCAGCTGCAGCAGTGGCTCTTCAAAGGGCTCTCTCTCTCTCTCTCTCTCTCTCTCTCTCTCTCTCTCTCTCTCTCTCTCTCTCTCTCTCCTCTCTCTCTCTCTCTCTCTCTCTCTCTCTCTCTCTCTCTCTCTCTCTCTCTCTCTCTCTCTCTCTCTCTCTCTCTCCCCCTCCCTCCCTCCCTCCCTCCCTCCCTCCATATGTGTGTGTCTCTCGGTCACACCTACACCTATTTCTACTTATGCAACGTGCATGTGGTGTGTGTGTGTGTGTGTGTGTGTCACGCTCACTTCATTTGTCCAGGGCCATTGCAAAAACTGCTAGGAGGTAACATGTGTTGCGCTACTTTATCTTGTTGTTGCGGGTGATTTGTGGTTCCTTTCGGGGAAATTAGCTATGAGACAATACACTCTCATGAATAGGACAATAGTCTAGGAAGAGGAAATGACATCACCAGACCCACACTTAAGAGGACCGGAGTAACTGGTACATAATAAGTCGTTCCCTGGGTTCCGGTCGCTGTCAGTATTTATGTCAAACTTTCACTCTATTGGGCTCCGTTGGGCCCAAAAAAAACAATACAAATACAAAAACCTACTCAAGATATGGCCACCGCCAACCCCTCAACCGTATGTAATAAAATGCTAAGAATGTGAGCTAGTGCTGTGGAGATAAGTTGTGAGGTCATAATGAAGGAGGGGAGGGGCTATCCACTCCACTGTTAGCTAAAGCAAAGACGTGATTCTGAACCCTGGCTCTCGATAGCCTCTTGACCCTGTGGTCAGCGCTGAGCAGTTGCCTGGGCGACCAACGTCTTGCTTGCGGCCGGTCGTCAGATAAAAGTCTTGAACCGCGACGGCCACACGTAACCACAACGACAGCGGTAGCAAAAAGAGGCCGTTGTTGTCGACCGCAAAGCAGCGAAAACAACGCAGCTCGGTTACCGTGTGGTCAAGGCTTACTTGTAGTAAAGATAATAATGGTTTACTAGGTGTAATGGTAAAAAGAAGTACATTTAAAAAGCATTGTACCTGATACTGAGTCACTGAACCACATTTCAAAACACTTTATTCAATGCACCCGTGTCCGGTTTTAAGATGTAATTAACAGATAGTATACCAATAATATACTGCCAATGGGTGAAAACTGTCCATATCAAGGTACTTTGTACGTAGCCTCGTCGTTGAAGGAAAACTGCAGTCGAGCATACTGCTGTAGTTTAAACAGAGTCAAAGTGTACTGTTCCCCGCTTTATGGTTCATTGGATGGAAGATGCAGTGAGTGTGTTGACGTGCTGTGAATGGAATGTATCATTAAGGAATACCTAGCCAACACAACATAAGCTAGGGCACTTCCGCTAGCATAGTGCTCTGCTGGAAGAAAACAGGGCTTTGAAGAAAAATAGTTTGGCGCTATTCAAACTAAAGCTAGTGTTATATAGGGTATTTTTCGTTTATTATTAACCCTAACCCTAACCCTATTAAGAAAAAGAGAGCAGACTTCAATTTAACCTCTTTATCATTAATACCTGCTTAGAGGGCTTTAGGATGTATGTTCAAAGTCAAGATCTGACGGGCGTTTTTTCTTAATGGAATGATTTAATGTATCCTGGAAATGTATGGATTTCAGTTGGACGACTTGGTCTCCCATACTGACTCGATTTGCACACAAAACACTCCTCGCGCTGGCATACTCTTGAGGGCTGAACTTTCTTTCTTCCTCCGAGTGGTTGTTTACTTTGGGCTGGCCTCTGAGAAACCAAGGAAGGAACATATTTCGGGGCAAGCTATGCAGGCGCAGGGAAAACGGGAACAGTGGCGTTGCTTGGCTCGCTGCTAGTCGGGAGCCAAGTGAGCTAACCTCAGCTAGCCTTGAAAATAGGGAAAAGACAAAACACCAAAGCTTCTTGGTTCATAGTCATCTACAAGCATTTGATTGTTGAACAACTATAACCATTCTTCCTGGTCCCAACCTATTATCGTTGAGTCCTACACACTTACACACTCGGTGATGTGTGTAGGTGTTACAACTGTCCCGTTGCCATCACACACAAGAACAACACAGAGCACACCTAATAACCCAACTAATAACCCACTTCTTCTTCCTCCTATGTCATCAGATTCTCCAGACTCTGGTCCTTCATCCAGCGATACTGGGGAAACCACCTACTCAGCCCCTGTGGGGCTTTCAGGTAAACAACCAATCCATCTCTGTCTCTCTGTCTCTCTCCCTGTCCCTGTCTCTCTGTCTGTCTCTCCGTCTGTCTCTGTCTCTCTGTCTGTCTCTCCGTTTGTCCGTCTGTCTCTCTGTCTGTCTGTCTCTGTCTGTCTCTCTGTCTGTCTCTCCGTTTGTCTGTCTGTCTGTCTGTCTGTCTGTCTGTCTGTCTGTCTGTCTGTCTGTCTGTCTGTCTGTCTGTCTGTCTCTCCGTTTGTCCATCTGTCTGTCTGTCTGTCTGTCTCTATCTTTCTGTCAGTCTGTCTCTCCGTCTCTCCGTCTGTCTGTAAGCTAGCTAGAGTTTCCTTGGTTTTGTTTCCGTGGTGACGAGGCAGTGGCGGCTGGGGTCCGTGTTTCCCCTTTGCAGTAAAAAAAAAAAGGAGTAGAGGGAGGTGTGTTTCCCCCACATCCACATAAATTCCTCCCTCCTTTCAACGAGCACTCCCCTCTCCCTCTCCCTCTCTCCTTCTGCCGTCTCTCCTTTCGTCTCCCGCGCTGTGTGATGTTGTAATGGAGGACAAACAGCCGTGTTTGGGGGGAGAGTGTGTGTTCTGTGGGGTGCAAGACGGCCCGGAGAGGAGCCGGCGTGCGCGTCTGTGTGCGTGTGTGTCTGTGTGTGTATTGCAGAGAAATAGTGACAATATGGGAAGGACGCGAGAGAGGCATCTCCCTCTCTCTCTCTCTCTCCCCCCCCTCGCTCTGATTAAGGTGTTCTGGATTACTTGCTCAACGCCCCCCCCCCCTCCCCCCCTTCCTCTCATAATCCTCTCTTGGAGTCTTTCTGACTGGGGAGTGCGGGCGTGCAACAGCGAGAATGAAAGGGAAGGAGAGAGAGAGAGAGAGAGAGGGAGAGAGAGAGAGAGAGAGAGAGAGGAGAGAGAGAGAGAGGGAGAGAGAGAGAGAGAGGAGAGAGAGAGAGAGAGAGAGAGAGAGAGAGAGAGAGAGAGAGAGGGAGAGGGAGAGGGAGAGGGAGAGGGAGAGAGAGAGAGAGAGAGAGAGGGAGAGAGAGAGAGAGAGAGAGAGAGAGAGAGAGAGAGAGGGAGAGAGAGAGAGAGAGGAGAGAGAGAGAGAGAGAGAGAGAGAGAGAGAGAGAGAGAGAGGGAGAGAGGGAGGGAGGGAGGGAGGGAGGGAGGGAGAGTTTGTGCTCTCCTGTGCCCTAGGCCTCCCTGTACTGTTCCCGATCTTTTTTTCACCTCAGCTGGTTCTCATTATTGGGCCTTTTAAAGCCTGTTTTATGTCATGTCGGTGTTCATTGCCCAGTCCTCCTCCTCCCTCTCCTCCCCCTTCTTTGTTTGGCAGTAAGGGGTGGAGGTCAGTGTGTGTGTGTGTGTGTGTGGTTGAGTGGTCGGTTTGTGTGTGTGTTTGTGCGTGCGGTTGAGTGTTTGTGCGTGTGCCTGTGCGTGTGTGTCCATAGATGGGGGTAGAAACTGGATATAGAGGCGAACACTGGCAGAGCGGAGTGAAGCCAGGGGAGACAGAAGAATGGTCACTGTTTTTCCCCTCCACTCTCTCTCTCTCTCTCTCTCTCCCTGTCTCTCTGTCCCTGTCTCTCTCTCTCTGTCCCTGTCTCTCTGTCCCTGCCTCTCTCTCTCTCTGTCCCTGTCTCTCTGTCCCTGTCTCTCTCTCTCTCTCTCTGTCCCTGTCTCTTTGTCCCTGTCTCTCTCTCTCTCTGTCCCTGTCTCTCTTTGTCCCTGTCTCTGCTCTCTCTCTCTCTCTGTCTCTCTCTCTCCCTCTTTGTCTCTCTCTCTCTCTCTCTCTCTCTCTCTCTCTCTCTCTCTCTCTCTCTCTCTCTCTCTCTCTCTCTCTCTCTCTCTCTCTCTCTCTCTCTCTCTCTCTCTCTCTCTCTCTCTCTCTCTCTCTCTTCTCTCTCTCTCTCTCTCTCTCTCTCTCTCTCTCTCTCTCTCTCTCTCTCTCTCTCTCCGCTATCTCCTCCAATCTTCGCTCCATCTCTCACTCCATATGTCTCCCGCTGTTAGTGTGGAGGAGTGACAAAGAGCACACACACACACACACACACACACACACACACACACACACACACACACACACACACACACACACACACACACACACACACACACACACACACACACACACACACACGCAGACATCCTCCTCCTCCACCACCTTCCGCCCCCCCACCCACGTCCCAGTGCCTCCTCCGCCCTCCACACAGGCTTTCAGACACACATGCACACTAAAATCCTAACATAACACACGCAGTTTAGACACCCGCGTAAACTGTGAAACTCAAGAACCCGTGCTAGGTTTTACCCCCCCCCCCCCCCATATCCCCGTTCCCTCTCTTGCTCCCGCCTGCCAATTCCTCCCTCGTTTTGCCTCCTCCCAAACCACACAAGTCACTCCCCTAATCCCTTCAACTTATTTATTTCCCTCTCAATCTGTCTCTCTCTCACTGTCTTTCTCTGTCTCTCTCTCCCCCAGTCTGTCTCTCTCTCTCTCTCTCTCTCTCTCTCTCTCTCTCTCTCTCTCTCTCTCTCTCTCTCTCTCTCTCTCTCTCTCTCTCTCTCTCTCTCTCTCTCTCTCTCTCTCTCTCTCTCTCTCTCTCCCTGTCTTTCCCGGGGGAGGATGACAGTGCTACGATCCACGTCTGGCCGCCCCCCCCCCCCCCCCCAGTCTGTGAGCGGGCCGGGTAATCATGGACCTATAGTGCTGGGGTTGGGGGGTGGGGGGTGGGGGGTGGGAGGGGGTCTGAAGCCAGGGCCTCTGGTTTTATGGCCTGGAGAGCCAGAGAGAGTTTACCATAGCCCCCTCCTTTCATTTCATCCCCTCCCTCTCTCCCCCACTCCACACTCACCCACACAAAAGATGGCTTCCATTTCAGTGTAGGCCCTCAAGCCATGTTTTGGGGGTGATTCCCACCTGAAGATTGGAGTGTATGGACATTGTAATTATGTCAATAGATAAGAGAGAGAGGGAGAGCGAGTGACCAACAGAGTTACATACTGCTGGAATGCAGTAAAAAGTTGTTGTTAGTAGCTTGATTCAATTTTTTTTCCCTCCCCTGGGGGTTTTGATATCCTACGAGCCCTTGAGGCGTCCTAAATCATCAGGCGAGGTACGCGCGCCGCGATAAGGAAGCGAGGGAACCAAAACAACCCGGTGAGATGCGTCGCGTCGTCCAAGCACGGTGCCGTGAGAGATCTCATCTCGCCCCTTTCCTATTCCTGTTTTCAGTTTTTTTGTTTAATCCTTCTTCTTCTTCTTCTTCTTTCGGAGGAGAAGCCGGCGACTCTCCACCAGGCCATTAGGAGTTAAGCGTGCCTAGACAGTGACAAGCGTACACGCCAAGGGAGGGGGGGGGGGGTGAAAAAGAATGAAACGAGGAGGGTAGGAAAAAAAAGAGAAAGAAAGAGAGAGAGAGAGAAAAAAAAGCCTCCCCAGTAGGGCTGCCTGCCAGACTGCCAGCTACAGAGCTCCTCTCCACGCCGCACGTCATCAGCCTAGCGCTGAGCCCAACAGGGAAGAGCAGGGAAATGGAGAGGGGGGATGGGGGGGGGGGGGGGGGGTGGCTGGAGGCCAGGCACCGGGGTTCTAGGGATGACTTGAAGCAGGCCCAGGAGAGAGAGAGGGAGAGAGCGAGAGAGGGAGAGAGCGAGAGAGAGAGAGAGCGAGAGGGGAGCGGGAGAGGGAGAGAGCGCTTGGATTGCTCAGTGGCGGCTGGCGCTTTGCGGAGAGGAAACAATGCTTTCTGGGAGTTCGGAGGATAAATGTGTGGGGGGTGGCGGATAGCTCTCTCCCTCTCTCTCTCCCTCTTCCTCTTTCTCTCTCTGTCTCCGTCTGTACCTTCCTCTCTGTCCCTCTTTCCACCTCTGTCTCCGCCTCTGTCTCTCGTTCTCTGTCTCTCTGTCTCTCGCTCTGTCTGTCTCTCGCTCTCCGTCAGTAGAAATAGACTGCTGAGATTCAGTGGACTACGGGGTCCTTGAGTGTGGTTTTAATGTTCGGATGGACAGGGCTTCTGGTATTGGCAAGGGTGTTATTAACACTTAAACAGAATCTCATCGAGTCGAATTGAATTGATAATCTAACGTCGTCGTCTCTACTCGAGGTGTCTTTCGGCCTTTTTCGTCGATGTGTGGAGCTAGAACTGTGTGTGTGTGTGCGCACGTGTGTGAATGTGTGTTTGGGTGTGTGCGTGCGCTGCATGCCTGTTGGTGCCGCCGGGGGGTGACCCCGGAGTGTTTGCGTGTAAGAAGATCCAGTCAGGCCACTAGCACACACAACACTCAGACACACACACACACACACACACACACACACACACACACACACACACACACACACACACACACACACACACACACACACACACACACACACACACACACACACACACACACACACACACACACACACACCAGGCCTTTGGCGTGGGGCCCACTGTCACACCGGCGCTTCCTCCGGGCGCTACAGGTTAAATTTAGGGCGCGTTGTATTCTAACACCGGCAGCTAGACACACCGTCAGCCAGCCGGTCCCGGGCCGAGCTCAGTTATCACATTAACCCGTTGAATGTAGCGCCAGAGCGCACGCACGCACCCTGACGGCCGTGTGTTGAGAGGTGGCATTTGGGTCAGTGTCGTGTGTCTGTGACGATAATTCGGATGAACACATGGAGAAGAAGAGATGTATACGTTTTTGGGCGTTGTGTTTCGTCTGGTGGTCTCTGTGACGGCGCCGGGGAAAACAAACACAAATCAAACGAACCAACAAACAAAAAAGTGGTGTGGATGTTTCTGGAGTCAGCCGACCGGCGCGGCCTGGGACAGCACGACAGCGGAAGCCCTGGGTTTCTTCTGAGTGCTCTGGGTCTATCTCGCCATCTCTCTGTCTCTGTCTCTGTCTCTCCTCTCTCTCTC
>OLKM01001867.1:95463-100274 GCA_900291075.1 Melanogrammus aeglefinus
ACACAACAAGAGCGCCAACATTTCATCTTATTCTGGAGACGGGTTGCAGCTTCATGATGTAGCACGTCCACACACGGCGTGGCAGCATTAAAGCCAAATGGAGTAGCTCAACCTTGACCCCTAGCCCTTGACCCTTTACAGCCCAAGAGAGGGGGAGAGAGGAAGAGGGGGGAGGAAGGAGGGGGGTGTTGGCACAGGGCCGCACTAAAACTCCCTACCCGTCTCTCTCTCTCTCTCTCTTGCTCTCTCTGGCTTTGTGTCTCTCTCTCTCCCTCCCCCTCTCTCTCTCTCTGTCTTTGTGTCTCTCTCTCCCTCCCCCTCTCTCTCTGTGTCTTTGTGTCTCTCTTCTCCCTCCCCCTCTCCCTCCTACACATCCCTCCCTCCCCCCTCAGTCTGGCCGTCTCCCTGCCATCTGATCAAGACACGTTCATTGTGCGGCCTTTGTGCACTTCTCCAAAGTCAAACAGACACACACACACACACACACACACACACACACACACACACACACACACACACACACACACACACACACACATACACACACAGCTAATAAATGCTCACATGCTGTTTGTATATATGCTACATACATTCGGATTTCACAGTTTTTGTTTCGAGCTGTGCTGTCAGCAAAGTGTGTGTGTGTGTGTGTGTATGTGTGTGTGGGCACGTGGATGTGTGTAAGCACAAGTACAGTCCATTACCTGAGAGTCTTTCACCGTCTAAAGATTGTAATAGCCGCTGTGTGTGGAGTCAGACACGGGTAATGATTAACCTTTCCAGACACACTGTGTGTGTGTGTGTGTGTGTGTGTGTGTGTGTGTGTGTGTGTGTGTGTGTGTGTGTGTGTGTGTGTGTGTGTGTGTGTGTGTGTGTGTGTGTGTGTGTGTGTGTGTGTGTGTGTGTGTGTGTGTCTGTAACCCCACCACCTCTACAATGAAGGGAAGCCCCCTGGGGGGGGGGGGGGGTGCGGACCCCCCCATCCCCCCTATCTGAGTTGATGAACCCCGGCAGCCCTTCTGCCGTCCAGACCTTAAAACCCTAAGCTAGGAGAGCAGCGCTTCAATTAGGGAGCTAGCAGCAGTCAGTGTGGAGCTAGCACACTGATGGGTGGGACTGCAAGGACTTAACTAGGCTGTGTGTGTGTGTGTGTGTGTGTGTGTGTGTGTGTGTGTGTGTGTGTGTGTGTGTGTGTGTGTCTGTGTGTGTGTGTGTGTGTGTGTGTGTGTGTGTGTGTGTGTGTGTGTGTGTGTGTGTGTGTGTGTGTGTGTGTGTGTGGATCATGGACGCCTATATGCACATATGTGTGTGTGTGTGTGTGTGTGTGTGTGTGTGTGTGTGTGTGTGTGTGTGTGTGTGTGTGTGTGTGTGTGTCTGTGTCTGTGTCTGTGTGTTGTGTGTGTGTGTGTGTGTGTGTAGGTGTGCGCTGCGAACAAGCCATTGACACTCTTCTTAGCTCCCTCTCGAGCCACACACCGGTTCTATACATTGTTCAAACTTGAAAGGACGGGACGCCTTTAAGTCAGGCGGCGCCATCGGCACGGCCGCGGCTAGTCCCGTCGTTCTCGTCTGCGCTCTCTCTTATTATTCTGTCTTTTCCCCCGTCTCTGTCCCTTCATGTGTGGAACGGGCCTCGGAGTCTTCCCAAACAGCCTCATAACTCAGACATAGCCCTTCCTCTTCATCTTCTTCTTCTTGTGAAGCGAAGAGGAGCGATGAGGAGCAGAGAGAGAGAGAGAGAGAGAGAGAGAGCATAGAGGTAGCGCAGCATAGCGGCGTGTTCTCAGGGCGCTGAGACACGCTCAGACAGGCAGCCCGGCTAATGATGTCTGACGCCAGCCCCGCTGTCTCCCTCTGCCTCTATCTCCCTCTCTCTCCCTCTGTCTCGCTCGCTCTCTGTCTCGCTCGCTCTCTCTCTCTCTCTGTCTCTCTCTCTGGGCGATAAAACCTGCCGCTCTCCACAGGTGCGCTGCACCAGGAGGCACTTAGCTCACTGCTAGGGAAGCATGCAGCACTGACCCTCAACTATGCTATGCTCACGCTAGGATACCGGAGCTCTGGTACACGTTATCACGCTGTCTATACATCTCTGGCATTGAACAGGCGGCACCACTGCCTACCTATGGATGATATCTGTGTATTTTTGAGTGTATGGGAGAGTAGGGATGTGTGTATGTGTGCACATATGTTGAAGGAATCGATCTATTTAGGATAGTTAGGTTTGACGACGGTCAAAGCGCTGGATTCACATACTTCAAAGAACGTCGTCTCTCTTGTATAATGGATGCCGTGACTCTTTTCTCTGTTCTACCATAGTTTCTCTCTGTTTCCCTCTCTGGCTCTCTCTCTCGCTCTGTCTCTCTCGCTCTGTCTCTCTCGCTCTGTCTCTCTCGCTCTGTCTCTTCCCCTCTGTCTCCCTCTCTCCTTTTCTCTTCCTCAGTCTCTGTGTTTCTCGCTCTGTCTCTCTCGCTCTCTCTCTCTCTCGCTCTGTCTCTCTCGCTCTGTCTCTCTCGCTCTGTCTCTTCCCCTCTGTCTCTGCCCCTCTGTCTCCCTCTCTCCTTTTCTCTTCCTCAGTCTCTGTGTCTCTCGCTCTCTTGTCTGTTTCTAATGGACACTAATGACAGGCCACGCTTGAGTCCAGACACAGATCCTGCTCCATCAGTGGTGCGTGTATGTGTATGTGTGTATGTGTGTGCGTGTGTGTGTGTCCGTGTCTGTGTGTGTGTGTGTGTGTAGACGGGACCTTCCAAATTACTGGTTACATTCAGATGTAGAACCGGCAGATGAAAGAAGAGAGGGGTTGGGGGGGGGGGGGGGGGGGGGGGAGAGAGAGAGAGAGACTGTGAGAAAATAATCTCTACCCGGGGCCATTCCTTCCTCCTACAAACTCCAACTTTGCCTCACACAACGCGCCGCTCGTCGAGACGATTTCGTGTGTTTTTTTCCACGCTAGCCGTCACAACGTGTTCTGGCAGCCTCTGCTTTGTACACCACTCGTACACCTGATTCCTAATTGCACATAGCACTACAAGTAGCCTGCGCCCTTCAGCTCCCTGTCCGCAGTCTGGCCCTGTTTGTAGCTTGGAAGAGAAGTGGAGGCATCTCTCAGTGAGCACAGATATGAAGGGGGGCGGGAGAGGGAATTTGGAGGAGGTGGAGGAGGAGGAGGAGGAGAGGGGGGGGGGGGGTGCTAGGGAACTGGAACTGGGCCAAAGCTACACATCTTTTTTACGCTCAGGGGAAACTGAAGATGGAGAGGCGAGGGCTTGTCGGTTATTCAGACACAGAGGCTTGTCCTTTTACAGTCTTCTCCTCTTCCCACCCTCCCTCCCTCCCTCCCTCCCTCCCTCCCTCCCTCGCTCTCTCTCCCTCTCTCGTGCACGCTCTCTCTTTCTCTCCCTCTCTTGGATATTGTTTGACTTAAGCTCGGAGCTAGAAGAAGTAAAAGAGAGACACAGATCATGGGAAGGGGAGGGGGAAAGAGACGGAGAGAGAGAGAGAGAGAGAGAGTCCTCTCTGGTAAAAAATTGAAATGTTCCATGCTGAGCCTGTGTTAGATAAGCTACGGTATGAGAAAAATAATTAGGAAAGATCTATGGAGCCGCTTGACGTCAGAACATTGTCGGCCTCACCGCTAGATGAAGAACAAAACACTCGAGGGCGGGAACAAGATGAAGCATTAAATAACAAGAGGGGGGGAAAGAGAGGAGTGAGTGTTGGGCATGTGGCCACTTGCATGCCAGGATTGCAGACGAAAAGCCGTGTCTTAACAATTCCAACATGGTGTCTTCTTCCCTGACATGACAAAAAGGAAAACAGTCTTCTTTCGTACCGTGCCAAACATGATACACGATGCAATCTTCCTCATACTGTTCTTGGAGAGGCGCGTCGTTGTGGTTTACGAGAGAGGATGTGAGAACGTCTGCAGCCAGAACCGTGTTGTGCGTTTGTTTTTTGGGGGGAGGGGTGGAGTCTGCTTGGAGGCAGTATTTGTGTGACTAGCCGTTCTTGTTCTCCGTCTTGTTTGTCTTTGCTCTGTTGTTCCAAACCATTGGCCCCCTTCCCCTTCTGTGTTACACGTTACATGTGACATGTTGTACGTTCACTCCAATGTGAGGTCTTCAGACCTTCTCTGTGGTTCCCTAACCGTCGGCCCCTCCCTCTGTGTTACATGTTATACGTTATAGATGTTATATATTTCTTCAGACCGTGTGTGTTTCAAGAACCCCACCCTCTAACCCTCTCCTCCCCCCCCCCCCTCTCTTCCTCCTCCAGATTCCCTGGCGGTGCAGGAGTCGGGCGAGCGACCCCACTGGTGCGTGGTGGCCTACTGGGAGGAGAAGACCCGCGTGGGGCGCCTCTACTCCGTCCAGGAGTCCTCCCTGGACATCTTCTACGACCTACCTCAGGGCAACGGCTTCTGCCTGGGCCAGCTGTGCTCGGACAACAAGTCGCCGCTGGTGCAGATGGTGCGCGCCAAGATCGGCTTCGGCATCCAGCTGACGCGGGAGGCGGACGGCGTGTGGGTGTACAACCGCAGCGGCTACCCCATCTTCATCAAGTCGGCCACACTGGACAACCCGGACTCGCGCGCGCTGCTGGTGCACAAGGTGTTCCCGGGCTTCGCCATCAAGGCGTTCGACCTGGACAAGGCGGTGAGCCTGCGGCGGCCCAACGACCACGAGTTCACTCTGCAGCCGCGCACGGGCTTCACGGTGCAGATCAGCTTCGTGAAGGGCTGGGGCCAGTGCTACACCCGGCAGTTCATCGGGAGCTGCCCGTGCTGGCTGGAGGTGATCTTCAACACGCGG
>OLKM01001868.1:0-10000 GCA_900291075.1 Melanogrammus aeglefinus
CGTGTTTTCATTTGGGACATGCGAATGTACTGGAGACAAACCGAAGGCAACGCTATCCGAAAAAGCGTTTAATTGCCTACCGATTTGTGTGTGTGTGTGTGTGTGTGTGTGTGTGTGTGTGTGTGTGTGTGTGTGTGTGTGTGTGTGTGTGTGTGTGTGTGTGTGCGTGCGTGTGTGTGTGTGTGTGTGTGTGTCACTAGCCAGCACGGTTAGGTGCAGTGTTTGAATGGTGACTTGAACAGGCGAGTAGCAAACACACGCCCAACGTCCATAACGAACAGGTAGTGGAGCGTACGAATGTCACCATTCCCGTAATAACAAGATCAATATTTGCGTGATAGTTGCATACTAACCGTAGATTATATTTACATCTTGCATCATGTTTGACTTGAGAATTCAAACGTCTACTGTGTTCATGTATTTAGCTACAGATCATGGCCGAATGAAAGGGCTGATGTTTATTAGTGTGTTTTACACCCGTCCGTCATAAGGTTGACCAGGGAAATAATGTTGCTTGAATAACGGTGATGTGTTAAGTTTAGCCTACTTTCACAAATGTTTGGGTTATTATCAGTTCCGTCTTGTCCAGGAATGTAATTTAAACAAATAAAGGGATATACAATAATGCTTCATTAATGTATATCCTTTAATGCTTCATTAATGCAAATCCCTTTTTATAAGGGTTTCTCTGTATTAACATTATGTTCTCTTCCACATCCTTCTTCCTTCCTCTGAAACATCAGATTGGCTCCTGAAGTCCAGGAACAGGGAATAAGAAGATGGCTTCCCCTCAGGTGATAGCGGTCTAGAAGCTCCCACAGCAATGGATGTCACCCAACTTTACGTCGGCCATGTTGGATATCACCAACGGACCCAAGCGGTTTCTTTGTGACGCAAAACGCCCCCCATAGCATCTCAGCTAACCGCGACGCCATCTTACACCGAAAATACCGTTCAAAAAGCACAGTGGATTATAGTCGCGGGCGTACCGCCTACTGTCTTCCCTAGTCTCCTTCAGTGGTGACTGTGACGACACCATTGCTCAATCTACCCTCGGCCCATGGAGTCCTTCCCTAACCCCTGCTACCTCTAGCTTCTATCCCTGATCCTCGGCTCCCATAACCCCCTACTACCTCTACCCTACATCCCTTCTTTCCCTTTTATCCCCGCTCCGCCCTAGCCTTAACCCCTAGCTTCCTACCTCCCCTCGCCACCCTTAACTCCCTACTCCCACTCGCCCCAATCCTTGTTCCTTTCTGCTACTAAACCCCATACTACTCCTCATAACCTCCACCCCACTCCCCTCCCAGATCCCCTCCTTGCCCTGAACACCACCACCCCCTGACTCCCCTTCACCTCTCCCGTCATGGCCTCGTTCCTGGTCCTCACCGTGGCGGCGTGGATGCTAGCGGCGTGCGCGGCCGTGCCCATGGACACGGACGCCAGCAGCCACAGCATGTTCACGTGCGAGCCCATCACGCTGCGCATGTGCCAGGGCCTGCCTTACAACTCCACCTTCATGCCCAACGTGCTGAACCACTACGACCAGCAGACGGCTGCGCTCGCCATGGAGGTACGCTGTTGTGTCCTAACTCAATGCAGTGGTTTTTATATGTGTTTGGTTGTATGGGTTTGTACCCTTTTAGATGGTTGAAAGAGGGATGGAATGGACGTAGGAAAGGCAGTGATCAAACCTTCAGTCACTACACAGTTACTTACATCCGTTCTACTTATCGCATTGCACATTTTGGATCCAACTTTGAAAACGTTTATAATGTATATTGTATTATTTATTATGCAACAGACTGTTTATCTTTATAACCACATTTGTGTCACCTGTTGTGTGACGCCATTGGTGCTTTTTGAAATGGTTCCTCTGTGTATGGGAGAGTCTATTTCATAGAACTTCTCTGTTCGTGTTGATAGCAAGAAATGGTTTCTCTCCGGTTCGGACAATAAGACATCCATAGGTTAATCCTCCACGTGGTTGATGACATGTTTGTTTGTATCTCTCTCATTCTTCTTTTTCACTGCGTGACCTTTTACGAGAACATCCTGTCCTATTCTTTACCTAACTCAAAGATGGTGAACAACATATCTTCTCAAGTACAAAATCCCTTCACACATCACATGTGCATTCCCATATATATGCTAATGTTTGGACAGAGGTATCCCAGGGGGTTTGTGAAATAATTGCTTCATATGAATATTTGGTTCACTGTGTCTGCTTGTGTACTGCCTGCCCCAAGGACATCCTGCTGCTAGCCTAGATAGCTAGCACCCCAGAAAGCTAACTGTTAGCTATCTGCTCCGTGCCAGTTAAAATCCAACTGTTAGTCTCAATTTTACTCGCCTTCTCTCACCTGAGGGACTTGACCAGAAGCAACACAAAGCATTAGGCAGAAAATGAAGGTTTTACAATTTGACCTGGGGCAGTACAAGAGAATGGAGCATCAATAACTGCTATTGTGTAATCTGAAAACTGGGTGTGTTTCCCCAAAATGGATTCCCTGTCCCACACTAGGAGAGTTGACAGACAAGAATATTTATGCTATCACTCAAAATAATCCCGTCATTTAATAAAAAAATTATAATACTTTTTACATAACAGGATTTGAGACCTGTCGGTCCACTGTGTACAGGATTCTACATGCTTACTATCTCTCTCCTATCTCTCTCCCCTGTCGAATACTGCATTCTGTAATCGAGGAGTTCAGCTGATAGACTAAGCCTTAATTCCAATGTTTTCTCCATGTTTTATCGTTTTAACCCCCTCTTCGCTGTAGATTATCTCTAGATTAACAACCCATTATGTCATTCCCAACCAGCGCTTTAATAGCTGCGTGGTATGGTAGCTCTGGTAATGCTGAGGTGAGCAATTCAAACTCAATCACAAAGCAGATGCAGCCCTTCCTTATTTGAAGCATATGTGTGCAGGAAAGTCACTGTGGTATGAGTTTCAGTACGCTGGGGCCACTTGCTCGAAATCACTATTGGTTTGTTCTAACTGAACAAACTCATGTCTAATGATCTATGAAGTCATGTAGTGCTGCTATGGGGCATAATATTGTGTTGTCGTCTGTATTTTAGCTCCATAATGGATTGGATTTAATGAGGTGTTATTGAGAGACATGACATTGCGGTGTCACTGGTAAATAGGGTCTTGTAAGGTCTGACTGAAGAGCTGTTTCACCATTCCACCACAACTCCACCCACCTCCATTTGTGTGCTAATGGTATTAATGTATTAGTATACCGCTGGTGAGGGAGAGACTGAGCGACTGAGGCTGACTGCAAGTGAGATCAGGAGTTTTAATGGAGGAGAGAGAGTTATAGTGTAATAGACAGAGAAAGACAAGGATGGCGAGAGAGTTAGAGAAAAATAACGAGAGCAGCAGAGAGATTGACTGGAAGTGAGAGAGACTGGGGGAAGATGGAGGGAGAGAAAAATAAAGGGAGAAAGGCAAGAATATAGAGAGGGAGAGATACTGAGAGAGAGAGAGAGAGAGAGAGAGAGAGAGAGAGAGAGAGAAAAATAAAGGAGAGAAAGGCAAGAATATAGAGAGGAGAGAGAGAGAGAGAGAGAGAGAGAGAGAGAGAGAGAGAGAGAGAGAGAGAGAGAGAGAGAGAGAGAGAGAGAGAGAGAGAGAGAGAGAGAGAGAGAGAGAGAGAGAGAGAGAGAGAGAGAGAGAGAGAGAGAGAGAGAGAGAGAGAGACAGAGAGAGACAGAGAGAGACAGAGAGAGACAGAGAAGAGACAGAGAGAGACAGAGAGAGACAGAGAGAGACAGAGAGGGAGAGCAGTGGTACAGGCTTACCTTGCACCATGCCCTGCCAGTCCAGAGACTTGATGCTAGGAAATGTGGTAAACAAGGATTTGTCATCATCAACAGCATCGAGACATGGTCCTTTGCTGTCATGTGATTGGCTGAATATTCAGTAACAACCCTCTAGATTTAGTATTTTAATGTTGTGCTATTGGTGTGCGGCTTTATTGGCCTGTTATTTTTTTTTATTCTAAAGGAAGAGGATTATTTAGGACTTAAACAAGTGTAACACATTACACATTAGTTACACTGCATTTGAGGTTGAATAATTTCCCCAAATTGCTCTGCCTGATTTACCAAGTCGTGAATGCCATTTGAAACATAGCAAGGTTAGCTTTTAAGGCTTAATTAATGTGTATGTTTGTGTGTGTGTGTCTGTGTGTGTGTTCGCTTGTGCATTGCACGCAACAGAAAGCGGCATTCCTGGTGTTTTGAACGCTGGTCAGTTTGATTTGTCACGGCTCCACAATTAAGACTCTTTCAGCCGTCGGAATCCTTTTTTAAAGAGCTTAGAAGGAGCTCACATCAGCCAGCATTCCCAACATCGGGCCTCTGGGAGCGTTGGTCTCGCGGCTCCTGGAGTCTGGCGGCCGCTTGTGTTCCTCTTGGTCCTTGTGGCCCCTGGCAGCTCTGGACGGGGGTCCCTGTGGGCATTCAGGGGCCTGTGAGCCGGCAACAGTGCGGTCGGGGTGGGGAATTGACAGTTGATGTTAAAGGAGGAATTAGGTCTCGTGAATAGCCGTGATAATGATGATGAATGGGCGAGTCGGTGAAGGAACCCAGACTGGGATGGGAACCAAAAGGCCCGTGGTTGGGTGTTTTGATGATGAACCGCCCTCTAAAAGTGCTCTAGCGCCGGGCGGTTGGATTGGGATTTGGCGGAGGTCGTTGGCTGGTTTGTTTGAGAGGGTTTTGGCGTGGAGACAAAGATGAATTTCTGGCTGTAGCTTCTGTTGGTCTTGTGTCTTGAGAGATAACACTTGTAACTACCAGGCTGTGTTCTGGCGATGTTTTGTCATCCAAAGCTCTTAAAGGTTCAGTGGTTTTTCTGCTCTGTGAATGGGATAGTAGTTGATAGCTTGTTTGCCCAGGAATATTCTTAAATGATTCCTGATATGGCACAAAATGACCAGACTATGGATCTTGTTTTCTCCTTGAGGTCATATTTAATGGCTCCTCATTGTAGAGTACATTCTGGACCGCTAACAGCTGACAAAGCAGGAAGATGTAAGATAGTGAATTCGTTCGAATGAAAATAGGATTTTCAGTGAGTGGGTAATAATGGCCCATCATCTCTGACCGCTGAATGACCTCAGAGCTGATGTGGGACAGTAGCCTCCGGTAGTCTAATGGGAATCAGCTATTTCTATACTGCGACGTGTTGGCAGATTATACTTGGTGAACCAGAGGCGAGTGAAAACATGTCCCCATTTTCATAGGTCTGGGTTCAGTTGTGGTGCGAACGTCAAATCAGTTACGGGAGACAAATCAAAGATAAAAACATTGTATATATATGCTGTATATAAAGGGATGAAACCATCAGAAAATTACAAAAGAAAAATGTATTTTGTGCTCTTCGTGATATGGAGAAAAATTATTTTTGGATTTAGCAACTATGCTATTTAATGTCAATGTTGGATAACAAGTGGAGTATTTTAAAAATATGACTCAGCTAGTGGTCATCTTAATTTTTTTATTAACTAGGTATTCAACTTATTTTCATCTTCGAAATAATATAACTTGATCATTTACATGCTTTAACGGAAAGTCATGCTGCATGTGTTTGGATTCACATGTTTGCTGACTGATAATAACCTAACCCCCCAACAGACATCAGCTTGGACAGTAAGAATCACACACCCTCTTGTAGCTAGGCTACATAGCCGCCCCATATGTTTCTGCTATATATTCCCACAGACCATTAGCATATGGCTTCCCAGCCGCTAGCCTCTCTCCCACCCTCTCTTGTTTTCAGGTCATTTAATTGACTGGTTCTCTCCGGTTACCATCGCTGGTTAGATAAACCGTGTCGTGTTACCGTTGTATAGAACAGCAACCATACCCCACCCCTATGGTGTGAAAAGATTAGTCAAACGGCTGAAAAGAAAGACTTGTTTTAGTTTTGTTGTACATGTAAGGACACACAAACACGCAAAGGTGCGCGTGTGTACGAACAGAATACTGACTAAGCTGTCAATTGGGTATTGAGACAATGTGAAGAAGAAGGGTAAAGGCGTACACATTATTAAGCTAATGTTGTTAGCTAGCATGCCGCTAAAGGTCCCCCCAACGCACACACACACACGCACACGCACACACACACACACACACACACACACACACACAGAGAAAACGTGTTGAGTGAGGCCCATCCAGCGTGACCTGACCTATAAAAGAGCCTCTTGTTTTATCTAATGTCGGACACCCTGTTTATTGGCTCCTCACTGAATGAGGGGAACATCCACAGAGAGAGTTGCTCCTAGCTTGACAACCCACTCTGTCTGTGTGTGTGTGTGTCTGTGTGTGTGCGTGTGCATGTGCTGTGTGTGCGTGTGCGTGTGTGTGTGTGTGTGTGTGTGTGTGTGTGTGTGTGTGTGTGTGTGTGTTGTCACGTAGTAATGTCGTGTGTGTGTGTGTGTGTGTGTGTTTATCACACACTATTAATCGACAAGGCTCCAAACTTGGCTGTGAATGACACCTCTCCCTCTCTTTCTCACTCTATGTTTCTCTCCTCCCTCTATCCTCTTCTATCTCTTTTGTCCTCACACACACACTCACACACCCCCCCCCCCCCCATCCCTCCCTCCCTCCCTCCCACTCCCCCCCACCCCTCCCTCCCTCCCTTCCCAACACCACCCCCTTCCCAATGCAGGGCAGACCGGTTGCCGGGGCAACGTTCACAATTGTGCTCTTAACAAAGGGAGGCAGGGAGGTGGCCTCCTCCACCCTGCACCCTGACCTCTAGGGACACCTCCTCCTCCTCCTCCCCCCCATCACTTCCTCCCCTTTACCCCAACCGAACACCTCCTTTCTCACTCCCTCCCTCCTTCATCCTCCCTTCATTCAACTCCTCCTCCATACCCATACCCCTGACTCCTCACTCCAGTCCTCCTCCTCCTCCTCCTCCTCCTCTCCTCCTCCTCCTCCTCCTCCTCCTCCTCCTCCTCCTCCTCCTCCTCCTCCTTCTCCTCCTCCTCCTCCCCTCCGCCTCCTCCTCTCTCCCGGCTGCTGCATCAGCGGTCGCCATGGTGCTGAGCTGGGAAATTTTAAAGATTTGGAAACGAGAGAGAGAGAGAGAGAGAGAGGAGGGGGAGGGAGGGAGGGAGGGGGGGGACGAGTTACAGGAAGAAATGAAAGAAGACAAAAAAACGCTAGGAGACATGAAATATAACGACAATAAACAAGACTGAGAGAGAGAGAGGGAGAGACCGGCTGAAAGTGAGAGCTTTAGTCTTAATGGAATAGAGAGGGAGAGACTCGAGAGATGGATTTATTGAGAGTTATGGAAACCTATATTTTTTCATTGTCTTGACTTACATGCTTTGGCAATGTAAGCATATCTTCCCAATGATGCCAATAAAGCCCATTGAATTGAATTGAAAAGACCTTGAAGAAGAGCCTCTCTGCTCAAATCTCTTCAGAGGAACAGAGCATTCGGAGATGAGAGCGTTGAATGAATGAAGGTTGGTGTAGGAGAGAGGAGGGGGCATTGATCGAGACAGGAAGGTGGGGTGAGGTTCTCTATTTCAGCGTGAGAGCCGGTGGTCAGTAGCCAGGGGATGACCCTGACACTCAATAGGGCTGTTCAACCATCAGTCACTGGAGTGCTTAGAGAGATCCACGCTAGCAGTCTAGGCTTTGTACCGCAGCTGGTGCAATGCTTTAGTTTTCCTAACAAAACCACTGGCATGCACGCATAAACACACACACACACAAATAAATATACACAAAGACTTATGCAGACACGTTGGGACGAACGGTATCCCTTTAATTGAGGCGTTGAGGTCTATTTGGTTCCTGCTTCCACTGTGGCATATTTCTTTCCACATTATTTGGTGTTCCTAAAAGGGCTTAAATAACTGTCATGAATTCGTAATGGTGGGAGCAGGAGGTGGTTGAGCCACGACTGCATTAGCATTGATTACTTGTGTATTACACGCTTGGTTCTTCTTTGTCGACATTTGGGAAACGGGCTGGAAAAACCTGAGCGCTGATTCCAGTAAGACACTGCGGGTAATAGAAAGTCATGACTTGGATGTCTCCTGGCCAAATAAGGAAAGGCTTTCGATCGGCTGTACCAAGCTGCATAGCTATTGTAGCTAAAAGCATCTAAAACATTTTGAGAATATATTTTTCAAATCAAAAGGTGTGAAATTTCACGTGTACTATTGCTAAATTGTATTTATTTTAACACATTGCTAAACTTTTTAGTAGTTGTGCTTACCTATAATTTATTATTCGACACAATGTAAAGCCGCCAGAAATAAACATTAGTTGACCACTGAAGAGAAGGAAAAAACAATAACTACATACACATAGAATTCCACACTTACTATTGGAGTCCATTTTCTATATTTTGTATTCATGAATTTAGTTCTCAGCCTAACTTGCATGTCACTTCAAATCTCTCACAAATTAAACAAGACAGGCGAAGAAACTAAGAAAACAAGACATGGACAACACGCATATATATTGAAAGTATGTATGAGTGTATTGCGGCATGGTGCGTGACCCACAGTTTGAGAACCACGGCAGTACACTACATGAAAACTCAGTAGAGTGACAGTGTTCTTGTAGCCTGGAGCAGTGTCACCGGAGATTCAGGCTTTCTGAGCTGCTTTACATCTCATCTCTGCTCAGCAGTGGCTGGCAAAGCTTCAGCTGATGAGGTAACGCATTTGTGTGGCCCGGAAGACTGTGTCTCCATGTTGTACATAACCTGTCCCCTGTATTTACTGTTTTATCTTAGTGAATAAAGCACTGTTTATTTCGTACCATTCAGAAATTGTTAGTAATAACTGCCATTTTGATCTGAATGACATAGAATAAGGACAGTTCTGCTGGACCTTTGCTGAAAAGCTGATTTCATGGAGGTCAACAGTCAATACGATTTATTTATCCAGGTGAAACACATAGAGATTAAAATCTCTTATGCAAGGTTGTCCTGGCCAAGCGGGCAGCACAGCAAAGTCAAACTAAACAAAATAACTTTGGCTACTCGAGAACATACCATATTTAGCGATACACCTTTGAAAACACATTTGACTGGATAATAAGTCAAATCGATTTGGACACAGTATATGTACTACAAACTACTGTTCTGAACTTTCAACAGAAAAAAGGAAAATATAAAGAACAACTATACGGATTATTTACAACATGGAGACCCACTCTATCTTCCCCACTCCAAATCCAACGTGAATACATAGACTACAACGTTCCCACGATAAGGAACTACACTTGTGTTGGTAACCTTAACTCGGAGGGGGTAGAGTGTGTGTTAGAGTGTATCACTGTATGTCATGGCAGCTGTATGTCTGTGTGTGTGTGTGTGTGTGTGTGTGTGTGTGTGTGTGTGTGTGTGTGTGTGTGTGTGTGTGTGTGTGTGTGTGTGTGTGTGTGTGTGTGTGTGTGTGTGTGTGTGTGTGTGTGTGTGTGTGTGTGTGTGTGTGTGTGTGTGTGTGTGTGTTGTGTGTGTGTGTGTGTGTGTGTGTGTGCGTGTGTGTGTGTGTGTGTGTGTGTGTGTGTGTTTGTTTGCGTGTGTGCGTGTGTGTGGTGTGGAAGCCACACCAGCCCGACGGTCTTCAGATGCCGAGCAAGCACTTGTCTGCTTGTGTCACCGTTGCCATGGCGTCCCCTGAAATGGGAGGACTCCATTGCCACAGACACTACCCCACTGACACATTGCTTGGGTGCAGTTATGACAGGTGTGGAAGATGTCTAAACTGCCCCCTGCGCTTGCAACAGAACCGGAATGACCCGGAGCTAGCCGAGAGTCTATATGAGGGGGAAGGATCGTCTAGTGGTGTGGTGATTGTGTTTGACTCCCAGACAGAAGGTTCCGGGTTCAAACTCCAATGTCCACAGTCTCTTTTTTGGCATCCTTGAGCAAGATGCCATAACCTCTACCTGCTCTTTAATGCTTCCACCCGTCTCAGAGTCATTGTAAGTCACT
>OLKM01001868.1:12500-15000 GCA_900291075.1 Melanogrammus aeglefinus
TGTCTCTCTCTGGTCCTGCTCACACAAGGAACATAATCTAGATCCCACAATGGATTTAGATGCTAGTTTGCATCCAGATCAATAGACCCATCTGTACCCATCTGATGCTCTGCACATGGACCATGGAGAGAAGAGGGACCCATGTCTGGATTTGGACGTTTCAATTTGAAAACAAATCCCAATTCAAGAATCATATCTGGATTAAATGGCTTAGTCTGAGCTGCTTCTCTGTTCCCTGGCAACTGTTGTGTGCTGTAAACAGAAGCTTGTTTTAGGGATAAACACCTTTGTGTCGGTCCTTGAGGATCTGCAATGACGGCGGCAGTTAGAATAGAACAGGAAGAGACGGCAACACATCAATTATAAACCCAGCCAGAGAGATAGAGAGAGAGAGAGAGAGAGAGAGAGAGAGAGAGAGAGAGAGAGAGAGAGAGAGAGAGAGAGAGGAGAGAGAGAGAGAGAGAGAGAGAGAGAGAGAGAGAGAGAGAGAGAGAGAGAGAGAGAGAGAGAGAGGGGAGGGAGGGAGGGAGGGAGGGAGGGAGAGAGAGAGAGAGAGATACAGGAACAGAGAGAGAGAGAGAGAGACAGGAACAGAGAGAGAGAGACTGGTTCTTAACCTGCCACCACCTGCACGGTTTCTGAGGCACAGAGAAATTGTCATTCAGTTGGAATCTGGACCACAAAGTCAAACAAAGTTGAATCCTGTACTTAATGATCAAAGAACCAAGTGGCTCGCCGGATAGACCAAATCCTACCCACCAAATGTTGTACACAATGCAAGAGACTTTCCCTGCGTTCGAAGAGGGGTATAAATGTGCCCGGTTAGCAGAAGCACCTCCACACCTCAACACTTGTGTGACGTAGGTCATACATCACACAAGACTCTGACGGTGTTGTGTTACACGCCTCTGATTCCTCGAACCCAAACTGTGTATGGTAATGTGAAGCAATGAAAGCCACCTGAACGCCGGATCTACTTTACGGCACCGTGGCGGCGGGATCTCGGTGTGAAAGGGGCTAACGTCTCCCTCTCTCTCCCCCACAGCCCTTCCACCCCATGGTGAACCTGCAGTGCTCCCAGGAGCTGCGGATGTTCCTGTGTGCGCTGTACGCGCCGGTGTGCACCGAGTACGGCCGCGTCACCCTGCCCTGCCGCCGCCTCTGCCTGCAGGCGCGCAGCGACTGCTACCGCCTCATGGACATGTTCGGGGTCAGCTGGCCCCACGAGATGGACTGCGACAGGTCTGTAGCACAACGTGCTCTCATTAAAAATATATAGATTCTGATTATATATATTATGGTTATATGTTTATTTTAATATGCTTTAAAAAATGAATTAAGCATACATATTTTTTATATGCTCTAACTTTTCAAAATAAACCAAATTCTAATGATATATAATATGAAAGGGTAGGGTGGAAAATCGAGTATAATAAAATCGGATCCGATAAAACAGAACGCGAGGTGAAGTACATCAGTTCACCACAGCTCCCCCCTCCTCCTCCCCCTCCTCCCCCTCTTCCTCTCTCCCTCCCTCCTCCTCCTCCCTCCTCCCCTCCTCCTCCTCCCTCCTCCTCCCCCTCTTCCTCCTCCTCCTCTCCTCCTCCTCCTTCCTCCTCCTTCCCCTCCTCCTCCTCCTCCTCCTCCTCCTCCCCCCCTCCTCCTCCCCCTCCTCCTCCTCCCCTCTTCCCCCTCCCCCTCTTCCTCCTCCTCCTCCTCCTCCTCCAGGTTCCCCGACTGCGACGAGGCCTACCCCCGCGCGGCCGACCTCCTGTCCAGGGCGGCCGCCGCCCCCAGCGCCGAGGCGCCGGGCGCCGTGCAGCGCGACTACGGCTTCTGGTGCCCCCGCGAGCTGAAGATGGACCCCGACCTGGGCTACTCCTTCATGGGCGTGCGCGACTGCTCGCCGCCCTGCCCCAACATGTACTTCGGCCGCGAGGAGCTGGCGCTGGCCCGCTACTTCATCGGCGTGGTGTCCATCGTGTGCCTGTCGGCCACGCTCTTCACCTTCCTCACCTTCCTCATTGACGTGTCGCGCTTCCGCTACCCCGAGCGGCCCATCATCTTCTACGCCGTGTGCTACATGATGGTGTCGCTGGCCTTCTTCCTGGGCTTCCTGTTGGACGACCGCGTGGCCTGCAACGCCGCCGCCCCCGGGCGCTTCAGGGCCGCCACCGTCACCCAGGGCTCCCACAACAAGGTAGGGGGGGGGGACGTCTGGGTTCGGTCTCGTTGGTGTTCACGGTACTTATTGAGACCGGGCCGAGAGAGAGGAGGAAGTGTCATGGAGGTGTGGCCAAGGGACAAAGACACAAAACTAACACTACGGAATTAGAACTTCAACTTTTTAGCTCCTGAAGACCAAAGACAAGAACTAAAGGAGTCGTTATCCATTCTTTTTAAATGCGCATCACATCCAGAAAGGGTTTGACGGACACAATGAACGGCACAATGTTAACAGACCCGCTCTGTGATTCATCTCATTTGTTTCATTGGTTCA
>OLKM01001868.1:20000-100249 GCA_900291075.1 Melanogrammus aeglefinus
TCTTATTGTCTGAAGAAGGAAGGCTAGTAGAAGGATTATTCGGGTGAATGACGACCCAGGTGATCCAAGTTCCAGATCACCTGACACCGGAAACCGATGTCACCCCGAAGGTGACCGGTTGCCATAGATACGGGGTCGCCAGAGTGCTTGTGAAAACCCGCCTCTTACTCTGCAAATCCCCCTCTCTTCCCCTGCTCCGCGACCCACAACACTCAGAGCGTTAACCCCTTCTCCCACCTTCGGCTCCTCCTTCTGCTCCTCCTTCCCCTCCCCCTCCTCCATCTCCATCGCCCCCTTCCCCACCACCTTCCCCCTCTCCCTCCCCTCCCTGCGCCTCTCCCTCCCCTCTCTCCCCCTGGCCTCCACCTCTCTCCCCCCCTCCCCCCTCCACCACCACCACCACCCCCCCAGCAGGATGGTGCACAAGAGCCACCAAGCCCTGGGGTGCCCCGAGCCCGACTTCGCCCAGCTGCTGCTGAGGGAGCCCAGTGGGCCCGTAGTGAGGAAGTCCTGCGGCACCTCCACCCAGGGCACCTCCACCCACGCCTCCTCCACCCACCTGGCCATGCTGGACCAGCCGGCCAGCGGCAGCACCAGCCGGGCGGGCTCCATGCACAGCGGGCCGTCCAAGAGCAGCGGCAGCAGCTACCACGGCAGCCTGCACCGCAACCGGGACGACAGGTGGGTGGTGTGGTCGCCATGGTGATCACCATGAGCATTAGAGACACACCGAACAGAACCGCAGGGTGCTGGGAGAATCGGTTCACGAGGCAAAGTGCGAAGGTGTTGTCGGCGAGGAACTGCCGCTGTTTTCATTCAGCTTGTAGAGACGACGTCAACAAACGTATTGATGTCGTCTCTGTACTTATTGGTGTACCAACTTGAGTCGTTAATAAGGAATCAATGTGGTGATTTGATGCACCCATGATCCAAATCGCTTACTCTCTGGATTCACAATGGAACACATTAATACATTCCTTATCCAAGACGGCAAATCCCAGATGGAAACTTGCAAACATGATGAAATCTTTGGAGTTTGATAATCAAGTTCTGCATGGCATAAAACTATAAAGGTCAGCTCACCGTCTCCATCCCGCCCTCTCCTAGGTTCACCGCCTCCAGCTTCCGAGCCGTGGAGGAGTTCCCGCCCTACGGAAGCCTGCCTCGGCTCAAGGACCAATCGCAGTCGAGGACTATGCAGCAGCAACCGCCTGGACAGCCCATCGCGGCACGGCTCCACCCAGCGGCTGGAGAGCCAATCGCGGCACAGCAGCGTGAGAGACCTCAGCGTCGCTCCGCAGGCGGTCCACAGCGTTCCCGGACACGGGATCCACATGGTGCTGGAGGAAGACGGTCCCAGAGCCTGAGAGGCCAAAGCTTTGACCCTTTTATCCGATATGAAAGGGGGTCATCTTTTTTTCCTGCTATAGAAAAAGAAAGGTGGAACTTGACCTGAGCACATGAGTGCCACTGGATTGCTTCAGAGCTTTATGGACACTAGTTAGCCATTTGCTGTGGTTAACTGTTGGCTAATGCTAGCTGAAATGCTCCATTCAGACTCAAAGGGAGCTGTTTGTTAATAGTGCTGTCAAGTCACGTTGAGTGGAATCTGGATATCGTCGTCGGTGCTGCTAGATTCTGCGTACAAATGACAGTTGGGCGGAGCTACGGCCAGCCAATCAACGTTCTATATTTAAGATGCCTCAAAAAGGCTCCTCAGGTACAGCCAATCACAAGCACTATCGATTCCCTTCAAACACCGTGAGCATCACGATCATCATGGTGACCTCCAGAGGAACTATATCATCTTTATGCCATGTTATGTCTGAAACCTGCTGAGGACGTGGATGTGAAATGCATTCAACCGACGATAGTTAAAGAGAATGAACGTCTGGAACTATACTATGGAGGACTATACTATACTATAGGAAGACTTTTACTGCTTTGTTTTCTTGTTCTGTAGTAAAATCAAGGACTTGATATAGTAAACTATACATGCAACTACTGAAATATTGTGTGAATCAAGGATGCTGCTTTCCAGGATTGTTAGGTCTTTTTATTTGACTGTGAATATGAACACTGATAATATGGGAATTCAGTGGGGTTTTATAACATACCCTCTCCTTTGTCTTCTGACTGACATTATCGGTACACCGTTGCTCACTGGAGCGAAAAACTGCTGATCTGAAACGTAAGGACGGGTCATGGCCTTTCTTCAGCTTGTGAAGGTGGCCCCCTGCAATGGATTCTGGGAAATGCCTGAAAATGTGAAGGTATATTTGTGATTAAGTTGATCACAACCATGTCATTCAAACTATAGCATAATAAAACAAAGGTCCCAGACTGCCCTAACATACACTAGGTAATGTTTCGACCTTTATGAACTTTCAGGTTAACCTGACTGGTAAAAGGGAAATGCCAAACAGCCCTGTCACAGAGAAATTACATAAACATGAAATATGGGTTTCAGGTAATATCTTGTTCAATCATTTTTTACGCTATTTAAATGTAATGGCTTTTGATCACTGCCGTTAAGACGTACATAAATGCTTTTTGGAACACCTCCACAAATACAATGGTTGTTTGATTAATAAGTCAAAATTATGTCATCACTAAACTGTAAGAATGGATTGGGCTCGTCCGCCATTTTGGACCCAAGGACTGAACTATGTGACGATGAATGCCAACCTGCTGCCTTACAGCTCGAATATGATAAACAATAGTATGATTCAACTAGTGTAGAATTTGCCAATAGTTTTGTTCGGGTCACAAGAGTTTTGTTTCTTTCGTGTATTAAAGTTTGTCCAAGCAGTTCTTGTGGAGTATGTATAGATAAAAATGAAACCTTTGTGGAAGCTGTAATAAAGATTTTTTTCAAGAGTTCAGAAGCGCCAGTTGCATTACCCCCAGAGTGTGCGCGTGCACACATAGTTCTTGTTACGGGTCACAAGAGTTTTGTTTCTTTCGTGTATTAAAGTTTGTCCAAGCAGTTCTTGTGGAGTATGTATAGATAAAAATGAAACCTTTGTGGAAGCTGTAATAAAGATTTTTTTCAAGAGTTCAGAAGCGCCAGTTGCTTTACCCCCAGAGTGTGCGCGTGCACACACACACACACACACACAGTATATATATACACAAACATACTACACAGAAATGCACAGCATGGTTGTGTTTGTAACAGCGCTCCGTTTTATTGAAATACATCGGAGACAGATTAACATGAGTTCTCCACATACGCGTGGCTGCCACTTTCATACATTATCTCTTTTTTTGTTTTTGAATTGACCTTACACCTTAAATATGTTTTTTTGTGCAAAAAAGAATCTACAACACCTGTAGTGGGTTATCCTCAGCAAAAAATAAAACGACACAAAACGCCCAAACCGTTGAAAAACAAAAAAGCCAAGTCCAAGAAAAAAAAAAAAAATGATTACATCTATAACATGCAAAACTGTACAAATTATTACAAAGCAATCCTAGAAAAACAAAAACAAAAAGTGTAATATGATATGAAAGGAAGGAAAACAATATAGAAAGTAGTGTAGATAAGACCTCACTGAAATGCAAAAGGCAAATTTTATTCTCCACTTTTTCGGGGCTACCACTGTGGCAACGCAGCCAACAACTAGTGTCAAACCAATGGGCTCCGTCCCTACTGTATCTTAATAAAATTTCATAAAAACCCTTTAGACCACCTTGATCCTTTCCCCCAAAACCTGGTACCCTCCTACACTATAGCTAGAATTCTCTCTCTCTCTCCTCATCAACTCACCTGTTCACACCTTCATTCACTCATTCACCAATCCCAAATTCTAGCACACTCATCACCATCTTTTTGTGAAAATATTAATTGGTTCCAACTTTTCCTGAGTTCATTTAATTTTTTCCCTCAAACACTTTTGTTGTAGGCAGGTTGAGTGGGGGGGGGGGGGGTCTATATACATTATGTAGTATCCATAGACCTCGAATCATTTCCACACACACACAAAGTCCAGAAGGTAGTTTTGATAGTGAGGTTAAGGTGAAATTAAAACAATGCCCTATAGGAGGTGCAGATCTCTTGGAATTAAAACCAGGATTTGTCACAATCTGGAGTGTCGGAATTCACATTGCACTCTCGTATCTAAAGAAAAAAAAAAGAAATTATTCTTATAAACGCTGAATTTCAAGCAAGGAATTATTTTCTATTGGAATTAAAACTGACGATTTTGGAAAGGGGCAGAAACGTATTGGTGTGTATAGCTTTTAGCGATATATATGGTCAAGCTACTTTCTTAGGATTGGAAAGACTAGTAGCCACTTAAATTTCATAAAGGGAGCCCTGAAGTTTCAGTAGTAGAGCTCAACCATTGACTACGCCCAGAATCAACCTCAGAGGAAGAGATAGACACCCTCGACCAGAAACGAGATTGAACAGGTGTTGAGTACTTGCAGACAAAGCAGATCCTCAGCTTACAGGGAAATCAGTGGCATCAACAGTTACAAGACATAACTTTATCACATCATGTTACAAATTGGTATTGCTACGAGCGTCTGCCTCTAGAGCCTAACATATATAGCATCGTACGTGGATGACAGCGTGTTTGTCTACGTCGTTGAATAGTAGGCCTACTTTACAATGTGTTATAATGGCCGGATACTCGGTGCTAAAGGCTAATGTTTGGCTTTAGCCAAATGGGAACAAGCGATTGGTTGGCTAGGTTAAAAAAAACACGACGGCCAGTAACTTCCCTGTAACCTGCGGTCTGCAACTTTCGCCTGTACATCTCAATAGAGATCCTTTTCAATTGTTTTGTTTTGCCTATAAAATAGTGCCTTCTTGCTTCCCTCCAGATTTAACCAACACATGATAACCCACAGGTTAAACAGTCTGAAGAACAAATGACAGGAGATCTGGAATAAATAAAATAAAACACACAGATGGATGACCTTTTCTCTCCGTCGCCAATCAATGGTTACAATCTCCTTTTAGTTTCTTTAATGCGTTTCAATTCGTCCAGACTCAACGCATCAGTTCAACAGTCTCCGGAATACACAAGGCGACCAGAGTCTACAAATCTTCTTTCTTTTGGTTTGAATGAGTTCTCGCCCCAAAATATCTCCACTTTAGAACCAGGGATACCATAGGGTTGGTTGGAAATTAACCAGTATTCGTGACACACCGATCGACCATTGAAAGTTCAGAAGAAAACTGGGCTGCCTTCTCTCTGCAGTGGAGAAGAGAATACTACGGAAGAGCAGAATGACGCGGTCACCTCATCACTTCTGTATGTGTGTATGTGCGTCTGTGCGTGCCTGTGTGTGCGTGCACTGACCCAGTGAGCTTCAGACATACACACATGTGTGTGTATGTTTGTAAAATGCCTGTGTTTACTCAACCACCGATAACAACTTTCTTCACCCAAAACGCAACCCAAGTGAAGAAAAATCAAACACGCAATGTGTAATACATACAATAAAAAAAAGAAACAAAAACACATTGGAAAGTGGTTTAAAATGGCTTCCGTGTGAATACAACCCAGCAAAAATTATCACTCGACCAAAGGATACAACAAAATTTTCAAAAGATGAACAAAAGAGCAAGGATTTTCTCTCTCTCTCTTTCTCTCTCCCATGTATTTCGCTATAGTATTTTCCATATCATATATTACTCTCTACTTTGATTCTATATACATTATTGTGGTGGGAATCCATTTTGTTGTTGCCGAGTAAATTGGTGTGGTGTTCAACTGGTGGGTCGTGGTTCGGATGGCGGTCGGAGGGCTACATCTACATGGGAGGTGGTCCCGAGCTCTACTGATGAGGTCACTCTCACTGGCCCCCGGTGAGGAAGAGGTTAGCATAAGAGAGCCGTGACAATGTCATCACACAGTGTCGAATGTATTCTGAGTGTCTGCGCACGCGTCTGAAACCAATAAAAGACGATCCCTACGGACCAGATGCCAGAGTGGGGCGTAAGTCTCTGAAAATAAATGAAACTCACGCGTCCGTAACGCGTTGCTTAGTAACGCTGCTGTATCGCAGTCAAAATTAATTCACTGCACTTAGCTAGTGTCAATTTGAAGAGCAAAATAAAAGAAAATAAAAGAAAATTGCAGCTCGTTTGTCTTTTTGTGTTACAATATCAATTCTTTCCCCGAGGTAAAAAATTATATGTCACCGCTTCACTCTGGCTCTCAAAGAGACGGCCTTTCCAAGTCTAAGATCGATAAATAAACAGAAATTTCGTCCGATCAAAACACTGCGAGTTCTATGTACAATACGAATCATGTCTTCTCCATATTTGCTCTCTGCCGGTCGCCTATTGAGGGGGTCATTGAGCGATTTTCAAATAGAAAGGAAACCGGATTTCCCGATGGCAACTCAGTGACTCGGTCAAGCGGCGCGGCCCGTTATAGTCACCGGAAAAATCGAGGTTTCCGAGGTTTCGGGAAAGTTATATGCGAAAGAGCCGGCGGCACAACAGGTATTGCGGATGTTATTTCTTTCTATATCCTTTAAATGCCTTTTCTAATAAAAACGCAAACTCACACCACACATACACCCACTAACCCAAAGAAGAAAGACCCCAGACCCGCCCTTTGAGCGTGTATTTACAGACATACTGGGAGACAATGTTCTTTGGGTACGATGTCAGAAGAGGAGGAACCTTTAGATGAGATACGATTGGATGAGTTCTGTTGGAGGGCGAGGCGGGGGCGGGCCCTGAGGGCTTGGTTGGCAGATAGGGATTGGAGTCCTGTGCTGTCAGTCAATGGGTTGAGTGGGTTAGGTGGACCAGAGGTGGTGGCGGTGGTGGTGGTGGTGGTGGAGGGGGCTTGACTCATGTGTCCCAGGCCATGCGGTCCGTGCTCTCCAAGGACAGGGACTTGGTCTTGTGGGGCGAGGCGGGACTGGGGGGGCTGCTGAAGGTGGAGCTGTTTGAGGCCGTGGAGTGACGGGGCGAGTCAGAGTCCTGAGAGAGAGACAAGGAGAGTGAGAGAGAGAGGGAGAGATGGAGGTATAGAGAGGGGAGGTAGATAGACAACAATCAGATCCAACGCAGACTATTTCAACACTAGCCTTCTAGTCCAATTTTGACCAAGGCCAAAACATTTAAGGAAGACATCTAAATATGTTAAGAGAAGATGCAGTTCAAAGAAAATAGCGTGATCGGAGTGTGTGCAAGTATCGAACAACGTGGCCGCAAGCGGTGACTGTTAAAAACAACAAACTTTTGAAGTGGTTGCTACGGCGACGATGGCGCAAGTGTAGCATCGTTGTGGTTACACTTTTTTTGAATTACGTTGACTTGTAAATGTATTCGGTTGGTCAGCGGTTTAATGATGAATATATACAATAGAAAACGTTAGAGCTCAAATCGATAGAAAAAGTGTTTTTCATGCGTTAGTGGATTTAGGATGAAGAAAATCATATTTGAAAATGCATGAGGGGAAAGGTTACCAAATGTTACCAAATGATTTCCTGTACTAAACCGTAAAGCAACTTTACTCATTATATACTTTCCCATTTCTAATATCATCAACATCTGTGATATTGGTGAGGGTTATGCCAACGTATCGGTGATGCTACATATTAGCTGTACCTCATCACTGATTCACTGAGGGGATGTTGAAATACATGAATGCAACACATGTATTTCCGCCTTTCAAGACGAATCTAGATGAAGTTCATCTAGTAGTTCAACCCTCAGCAGCACATTTGTTTGGTCATTCAAAGCGCTGCAGGTTCAGTGTTTGCACGGAATTCTTTTGAGTCCCAGATGGCATAGATATGAAGATAATTAGTGCCCAGCTAAATCGCCTGAGAAGACAACACAGAACCTTTGTCTTACAAATCAATGGGACCCTGAAACGCGCCATGATGCTTTCCTGACCATGCCAGCCCTGGTCATCAGACATCTCTCATATCACAGCATCCCGGGGAGAATCCTGTGCTCAGCCACACATCAAGACCTAGCCTCTGAATGCCCCAAACGTGCTCGGGATTGGCCTGCTCACGATGGAAGCGTGCTTGTTGGTGATTGGTGGAGCGGTGGGCGGGGGGTGTGAAGTAGGAGGGGGGGTTGGGCGGGGTTTGAGTCGGTGCGAACCTTTGGAATGACTGGCGTACAACATTCCTGGCGTACAACGGGCAACCAATGAGAATAAGGAACGAGGAGTGGGGAGGTAAAAGTGGGCGGTCCCAGTGAGAAAAGTGGTGTTGTGGGCGGAGCCTCCAGGCCAGTGGGGAATTTGCTAGAAGCATGGCACAGCCAGCCAAGGGCCGCAGAGAAGACATGGGGACGTTGAGGGTGGGGGGGCAAAATGAAAAACGGTGACCATGTACGTGATATGTTTTTGTCCGTCCCATTCAACTGCTATTGTGGTTTTCCAATTGTTCAGTAAAATGTGTGTGTTTAGGTGAGTGTGTGTAGGTGCGCCAGCCGCTGGTCCATTCTTTCCAACATTACCTTCATCTTACTAAGCAGGGTCCTTAAAGCCCTTTTCAGATCGGGGGTCTTCTCCGACGGCGAGACCGCCTGCCACTGCAGAGGAAAGTCAAGACTCAGCCATGACGGCTGAACATACACCAGGAGGGGCGTCCACTGGGGGGGTGGAGCCGGAGGGAGGAGAGCCGGGGATGGGGAGGACGGGGGAGGGGGGTTGCCGAGCCAAGCCGAGCCAGGGGATGGGTGGAAGAGGGAGGCGGGAAACATGGCGGTATGGCGGGCCAGGATGGAGTAGCCCGAGGCTGGGAATGGGTCTGAGGTGGAGGGGGTCAAGAGGTGGGGGGTGCCCGATGCAGGGTTCGGGTTGGGGGGGGTTCTTGAGGCTGGATGACGGTGGTCAGGACGGTTGGTGTGTTGGTTGGGTGTAATGGGAGTTTACATTGTCCAGAGTCGTTCAAGACCTCATAGGTGGATTCCACTTATGAGCCTTGAGGAGTGTAATTTATTCGGTACACAGTGTTGCATGGTAAAGCTGGGATTTGGAAGCTTAATGTGGAACATAGTTAAGGTAGTGTACTCCTAGAAACAGGAACTAGAGTCAGATTTCCCCTAAAATATCCTCCCAAAATGGTAGAAAGCAAAGTAAAACCCTAAAAAAGGGACTTTGGTTGTCCATTATAATGTGGACAAATTGCGGACACACCATTAAAACTAAATGAAGTGAAAATGAAATGAAAATGTTTACTCAATCATGCTATAATTCTATTCAAGGGAGACTGGAATGCTATTAGCAAATTAGTCAAATTAGCAAACTTTGATCCTTTGCTAATTTGACGTCAATATCCCGATAGCTCATAACCAAGGCACAGTGGAGGCTAACAAGCAATAATACAAGAGTTATCGCTTGGCTGCCATTACCCAACAAGCCCTATTCCTCCAACATTAAACCAGCCCATTCTAAATGGAGATTATGTTGTTCAGATATTTCTTGATTGGTGGTCTTCAATATTATGGTTATTAGTGCTGGGTTAAGGGTACTCCCAAAGACAAAATATATTTTATAAAACTATAAATTAAAAAGGTATAATATACCTTTTCTTAGTAGGCTATTAGCCATCAATTTAGCAAGAATTTAAATACAACAAAAATAAATATGTTTGTAGGGCTTTCAGTTTTGTTCAAAATACATGGGAACCGGGTTGCAACAGCGTCTACGAGGCAGAAAAGCTTGGCTTGGATTCAGCTGGCTAGCTTTAACTCGAATGTGAAGCAGCTGCGGTAGCAGGTGTGATATCACAGCAGACCAACCAATGTACTCGGAGCGGAAACGACTGGGATGTATGGTTGGGAAGTACGACATGTGACATGATTCCATCCAATAGCACACATGCTAGCATCTAGAGTCGCTAGGCTAATACGTGTAGTGAAAACCACCGTCGTCGTTGTGCATTTGGGAGAGTTCAATGAAATGAGTGTTTATATACACTTAAGGTTGAGATCTTAACGGCTACAGGTCAGCAAGGGTAAGGGTTAGTTGGATGCTTTGAGTCAGAATAACAATTCCCCTGGCCGGGAAAAACAGACCTTCATTATGTAGCGCATGACCAAAAGAGTATGCTAATGGTGTAGCACTGCTGTGCAAGTACACAATGACCCTATCACTTCAGCGATTTGTGGCTGTGAGTTACCGCTAGTTCTGACCATTTAAAAGAAGATTCTCAAATGCACAGGAAAAAGAACGGAAATTCAGGTGTACTTTTCATACAAATTACAAATTTGTGGTTTGCCAAAATCGAATAGCCAGGTCAAGTTACGATGCAACTCCAAGATTTGACGTGAGCTATGCAGATTTTGAACACAAACCAAACCCTGTTGGAGTCTCTACAGTGTGTTTTATTGTTTGTCACTAAAAGCGCTCATACTGAAATGCTCGTGTTTGAAAGCCCTCATTTGGAAAACATGGCCTCCGCTTATTTGCTCTTTCTGTGAATCGTAGTCCTTTTCTCGCTCACCTCTCGGTCGAACTGGGAGAGCGGGGCGTCCCCGCACTCGCCGCCGCCGCCGGACGACAGCGAGCTCTCGGACGGGGACGTCATGGTGTGGCGCTTGGAGCTGTAGCTCCCGCCAGAGAGCTCCCGACGCAGGGCACTGCCGTTCTGAGAGGACGAGCCTGGGGAGGGCATAGAGACAGGGGAGAGAGAGACAAAGAGAGAGTGAGGGAGACGTGGGAGAGAGAGAGAGGAGAAAGAAAGGTTGAGATGGTAAAATTAGGTAAAATGCCATGTAAATTAAACATGAGGTTTAATAAACAATAGATTATTACATAAACTATACTGGATGGTAAGGGGTCAGTACTGTAGTGTTTAAACAGGAGCATGTAAAGTTAGGGGTCGCTACTTTGTATAATCTGGACCATGCTAAATTATGGGTCGGTACTGTCCATAGTCTGGACCATGTTAACTAGAGGAGGGTACTGTCCATAGTCTGGACCATGTTAACTAGAGCAGGGTACTGTCTATAATCTGGACCATGTTAAATTATGGGTCGGTACTGTCCATAGTCTGGACCATGTTAACTAGAGCAGGGTACTGTCTATAATCTGGATCATGTTAAATTATGGGTCGGTACTGTCCATAGTCTGGACCATGTTAAATAGAGCAGGGTACTGTCTATAATCTGGACCATGTTAAATTATGGGTCGGTACTGTCCATAGTCTGGACCATGTTAACTAGAGGAGGGTACTGTCCATAGTCTGGACCATGTTAACTAGAGCAGGGTACTGTCTATAATCTGGACCATGTTAAATTATGGGTCGGTACTGTCCATAGTCTGGACCATGTTAAATAGAGCAGGGTACTGTCCATAGTCTGGACCATGTTAAATAGAGCAGGGTAATGTCTATAGTCTGGACCATGTTAACTAGAGGAGGGTACTGTCTATAGTCTGGACCATGTTAACTAGAGGAGGGGACTGTCTATAGTCTGGACCATGTTAACTAGAGGAGGGTACTGTCTATAGTCTGGAGGAGGAGGAGGGTACTGTCTATAGTCTGGAGGAGGAGGGTACGGTCTATAGTCTGGAGGAGGAGGGTACTGTCCATAGTCTGGAGGAGGAGGGTACTGTCTATAGTCTGGAGGAGGAGGGTACTGTCTATAGTCTGGAGGGGGAGGTACTTACGGATGCCCAGCCCACTGCTGGCGCTCATGGAGCGGCCCGGCTCCGCCCGGTTCTTGGTGATGGAGGGGATGCTGACGGAGCCGCTGAACCCCGCCCGGTTCTCCTGAACACGCACGTTCTGGTTTAGACACGCAAACGGGACACACACACAGACACACACACAACATGCAAGGGGGGCAGGAGTGAGGAGGGTGCATTAACGTGCACTCACACACATACGCCTTGTGATTGGTGAACAGTCGCACACTCCAGGTTGATACTATAGCATAACATGTGCTCTGTCTGTGTTGTGTGGTCATGGATTCATGTCAATCCATGCATACTGTGTGTGTGTTCTTCTCTAGAAGTGTGTATCTATGAGTAACCGTGTGCGCGTATGTGTGCGTACCATGGGCAGGTCTTTGAGGATCTGGATCCCGTCTCCTGGTCCCATGTGAGCCACGTGGTTGAAGTTGGTTGGGTTGGAGATCAGCTTGCTCCTCATCTCTGGGTCTCGCAACATCTCCCTAGTAACACACGCATATGGAGAATTTAGTGTGTGTGAGGAGAGAATTTCAACAATAAGACCCAAAAATGCCTACCCTACCATTACATCCACTTAGTGTAATTCAAAACAAGTCACGGAATACAAAGCACCAAATGGGCAAAATGTCGCTTAAAAACACACAATCTCTCTCTGGTCCCGTGTCCCATAATAGGTGCACCAGTGCGCGTCAGAGGGCTTATTGAGGTGATAGTGTGTAGAAAAGTGAGTGTGCCTGCAGCAGGTCAGTCGACCAGAACAGGGCTCTATTCAACAGGGACTAGAGAGGAGATGGAGCGACCGATTCTTCCTGATAAGCCCCGAGGTCACAGTATTGCAGTATCTAGGTCATGCAGCGGTGTGGCACCTTTTACTGTATCTGCTCCAATGTTGGGGTTCAATTATAAACTGTGTTCACAACAAACAACAATGTGTTCACACACAGTGTGTGTGTGTGTGTGTGTGTGTGTGTGTGTGTGTGTGTGTGTGTGTGTGTGTGTGTGTGTGTGTGTGTGTGTGTGTGTGTGTGTGTGTGTGTGTGTGTGTGTGTGTGTGTGTGTGTGTGTGTGTGTGTGGCTACATTGAGTAGTACTTTGAATATTATGTAGTAGTATACCATGACGTTTCTAGTGTCCAATAAGGAAAGTACCTAGCATGTACAGTGTATATTGCAAGGTTGAAGTTATTCCACATGTCATGCATCGCAGGTGTAGCATAACGGGGCGCCAGCCTTCTAGCTTAGCCGCGTGCGCTGCTAGGCTAACCTCCGTTGCTGAAGCCTCTCCTCCTCCGGGACCCTGAAGGAGAAGCGCCGCTTGTTGTTCATGCTGCGCACCAGCTGCTTCCTGCTGTTGTCTGACGTCTCCGGGACCACCAGCTCATCGCCCTCTGTTTAGCACAACACACAGCTCGTCACCCTCCACCACACAGCGGCAGCACCTAGCATCTGGTAGGCCCCACTTATCATACAGTCAGCGCAGAGGAGATTAACTGTATTCAGGATGTTGTTGAAATAGTTTAGGATAATTCAGGTTGACTGTAGATTTAAATATCTATAGATCAAATGCATAATGAAAAATGTACTAGTCATAGCAGAGGCTTTTAGTAAAGAATTAAAGGATGCATCAAAATTCTGGATGCATCAAATTAAAGGTAGGGGTTCGATATCTGGCTTGAGGATGCCAGAAAGTTAGGCTTTGGACACTTGGGGATCAAACACACCTAATCACTACACTATACTATATAGTTCAATAGGAAGTAAAAACTAGTGTTAGCATTATCCTTACACCTTAGATACCATATCAAACAGGGAGTTACGACATCGAATGAATGATCTTTTCCGCTACCCCCAGCATTAACAGACCGTTGACGTGCGGTAAAACAAAATGGCCTCTCATTCGAACACAGAGTACGGCAGGGCTTTCAGACCGCTTACCCGCCGTCTTGTTCCTGAAGTAGATGAGCCTGACCGTCTCCAAGCCCAGCAGGTTTAGGGAGCCGTCCACGTTCAGAGGTCGCACCTAGCCGCCGCCACAAGAAGAGGCGCTCAATGTTACGCTATATGCTACTATGATACATTATAGGTTTTATTCAAGAAGGTGCTGGTATGCTCAACCTCAACCTTTAACCTGTGCAGAAGCTTCGACATTATCACACAACCTAGAATTGATCAAGACTAACCAAACAAAGCACCTGATTTACATTAACATTTAGGGCATGTAGCAGTCACTTTTAACCAAACCGACTTACAATTACATTTGTCAGAAGAAGGTGAACCAATAAATCTCTGTCGGTACAGAAAGGATTTTCTTAGAACCAGTCGCAAAGCACTGACAATAGTTAACCCATTCCCTGTTTACAACAAAGATAGCTAGGATAAGATGCTACAGAACTTAGAACTTTAACTAAGTAATTAGTGCGCATATATTAAGTGCCAGGATGTACAACAAACAATAAGAGCGTAGGAGCGGAGTCTAATTGAACTCTCGGTGAACCTGATGCATTTACAAACACTGTAGATATAGGCTAGAGGTAATCGTTGCAGTTACCCTTGGTTCATCCTAGAGGGCGCTGTCCCTGCGGTTTGTCTCTAGTCCTTCTAGGCTTACACTTTAACAACGACTGGCGGCTACACACAGAACTGACCTTCTTCAGAGGCATGGTCTGTATCCACTCCATTGTGTTGACGTCAAACACATCCACGGCGTTCTCGCTGTACACCGACAGGTAGGGGGCGTTGAAGCCTGCCGGGGAGAACACAACAACCCTTTGTTATTATGGGATGGAAGGAGAATGAGAAGTGGCAGAGCTGGTTTTAAATAGGACTACTGTATGTGCTCACGTTTTGCTGTTGCCCACGGCAATAGACTGCTCATTTTAGACATTTCACAATGTAATGAAAACAAATCAAGGCTTGTTTTGGCATGCGCTCTGGTGTTTCAGAAGACTGCTCTGCTGATCTGCCAGTGTAAATACACAGCACATGTGTATTTCACAAGTACATGGGTATTCACAGGTACGTGTGAATTTCAAAAGTATAGGTGTGTTCACAGGTACTGATGTATCTCAAAAGGTAAAGGTGTGAACCACAGGTATAAAGTGGATTTAAAGGTGTGAGTATGATGTATATGTTTAGTTAGTGGGTGTGTAGAATAACGTGGGTCTGTGAAGCCCTTTAAGATCAACGCCTTTACAAATACAACCATCAAATGACAATCTTGGTGGGTTCATTCTCTCCTAGCTATAGTTGGACGTCGACTCAACGTAATGACCATTACGTAAGGACCTTACGTAAGGACGCCATTACGTAAGGACCATTCCATGCAGTCGCCTCGACGCAGTCGTAATCTGTTTTGGTTCTGCGTCTGGTTTTAGTTAGCGGACCAATCACAGCCCTTGCTGCTGCGTCGCCTCGACACAAGGTTACAGTTTTTGTGATGAGCACGTCAGCCCCTTTGGGTGGGCGCAAGGAGGGTCCGCAAGGAGGCAATTGGTCCGTAAACCCCCTTGCCTTGCGTCTACGTCCAATCATAACTATTAGTTTTCCGATGCACTTTCTGCTTCCGGTGAGACCGGGGTTCTGGGGTCACAGCCACTCACAGGCGGCGTTGGGCGTGGCGGGCCACATGAGCTCCTGCTGCCGGGAGCGGCGGCCCTGGGAGTCGACGTAGAGGCCGATGGCGCTGAAGCACAGCAGCAGCTCCTTGCTAGAGATCTCCACGGCACACAGCGAGTCCAGGCTGTCCTGCGCGATGAAGGCCAGCGTCTGGTCGTCAGGGTGCAGCAGGCTGACCGGAGAGTGGTCGCCATGGACACTGTTGGTGGGGCGATGGAGGGGGTAGAGAGACAACGTCAGAGGTCCGAGGAAGGCAGACGGACGTGGAGACGGGATTATACAGGGACCTGAGGTTGTGTCCCGAGGGTTTGTTACAATGCTGGTTATGTAGCTATTCTAAGATAAGAATAGCTCAGCAAAGCTAGATTAAACTTAACCAAGCTATGCTTGATTTAAATAAGACAAGATGTGAATGGTTCTGACTACCGGGTAGTTATTTACCCATTTTATAAAAGAGGAAAAAAGAATCAATGCAGAGCTAACCCACACCAAACCAAGATACGCTAAGCTAAGTTGAAATAAGCTAGGCTCAGGACAGACTGGTTGACTCCTGGTAGTGGGTTACCTGTAGCGGGTGAAGCCGGCCTGGTAGCCCACGTAGAGGCGCTCGTTGAGCAGACCCATCCACTGGACGTGGCCCGGGGCCTGCAGGTCCCTCACCCGGCGGTGCCGAGACTTGCTCTTGTTCACCTGGACAGGAGAGACACGTTAGAGCCTCCAGGCTCAGGGCGTAGCATGTAGCATAGCATGTAGCATAGCATGTAGCAAGTAGGGGATAACAAGGTAGAAAAATAGTGGAGGAAACAAACAAATAAAGAGCAATTTAACCATTGTAAAATATTTAAAAAGGAACATGAAAATAGCAAAAGAAGGCTGAAAAGAAGCAAAGAAAGAACGAAATAAACAGAAGAAAGATTTGAAAAAGATTTTTTTTTAAAAAAACTCGCGTGAAAACTAAGTAAAAAAAGCATCAAGTAAAGAAACAAATCAAGCAAGAACAGGGAAAGAAAATTGATTCAAAAGACCCGAGTGGGATCCCCGCTCAACACAACCTACAGCGAGCACCCTGTTTCCACTGAGCCCCCCGCTCACCTCGTAGCAGATGACCTGTCTTTTCATGGCCACGCAGAGGCAGGTGACGGAGCCGCCGCGCACGGGGCCCGACACCAGCGCCTGGCAGCCCTTGGTCTCCGGCAGCTTGAAGGAGTCCGTCTCCCGGCCGTCCAGCGCCTGCGTGGGGAAGAGGCGCACGTGGCGGTTGCGCCCCGAGATGACGGCCAGCAGCTGCTCCTGGCCAATCAGGTCGATGTGGTGCACCTTCTTGTTGTCGCCCACACGGATGATCTCTGTCAGGGGGAGGGGGGGAGAGAGAGAGAGGAAGAGAGACAAGATGAGAGGAAGTGTTGAGAGGAGGAGATAAGGAGTAATTCATCATGAGGCAACCTATTAGGACATTGAATTAGGGGTCACAAATTGGACATCACAACAGAATAATGGAAAAATGGAGACAGAAGTATTGCCAGGATGTTCTCACCATCTTTGGTAACATGGATGACATACAGGCCTTCCTCGTTGCCAAGGGCAACACGTTCGTGATCTGGAGAAAAAAAAAAAAGAGTGGTCAGCTTCCAAGACAAGACAATTCAAGAAACTGGACGTATAATGTTCTGACCAGGAGTTGTAGTTTCAGTACTGAACAGATCTGAGCTTACTAAAGCCAACCGCTTTTCTGGGAATCGAGTGAGGACGCAGGAGAGCGGAAGATAATAAGATGTAAAAATAGCGTTCTTTGTTGGGAGGACGTATCAGGGTAATGAGCAGTAAGTTGGAGTCATCTTATGTAGGCCAGCTTAGGGCGCGAGAGGTCAGTGTCTGTGTAATACTTTCCAAATGAGCAGATTACAGACTGCTTGATATATTTATAATAGTCACCGCGTACAGGGCTTGTAAACCGTGAAACCACATCACAATAACCGCCTCCATTTTACAAGCGTAGGAGCATTGGGTATAACATGCTCCCGTCTATAGCTTACGGTATACTTAGATTGGTTCAGGATCGATACTAATCACACTGTGTCCAGTGTCGCCCACATACACGGGGGTGTGTGTGTGTGTGTGTGTGTGTGTGTGTGTGTGTGTGTGTGTGTGTGTGTGTGTGTGTGTGTGTGTGGTGTGTTGTGTGTGGTGTGTGTGTGTGTGTGTGTGTGTGTGTGTGTGTGTTCATTCTCATGCCTACCGATGATGGTGGCGCTCTGGGTGGTCTTGATGAGCGGCAGGGTGGAGTCGTAGGCCTCCTTGGGGGCGTAGACGAAGCGCTCCTTCAGCTTGTTCTTCTTAAGGATTCGGTGCAGCTCGCTCAGAAGCCCCACCCACTTGTTGCGCTCCTGGTCGCTGTCGGCCAGCATCAGGATGGACGGCTTGTGGCTGGTCGTGGGGGACAGCTGCGACGCCGTCACCTGGAGGGGGCACGGGGGCGGAGGTCAAAGGTTATGTTCCGAAGGGGGCCCTAGATTCCCGAGATGGATAAGGGACGTGGATATGCTGTCTTGTGGTGTGTTCAAATATCTGTCACTGTTATATTTTGGATTAGGCAATATAATGATAATAATATTAATAATAGTATTCCATAGAACATGTCCCAACGACATGACATTGCGACTATTCACTAAAAGTCATCTGACATACTGAGCTAACTGGACTTGTGGAAGCTAGTTGAGGGGACTTTCTCTGGATGGTGGATTAGTCATCTTAGAGACAGATGGAACCTGAACCAAGCTAGTTAAGGGGACTTACTCTGAAGGTGCATTAGTCGTCTCTGAGACAGAGTAGACTTGACCTTCAGAGGCTAGTTAGGGGACTTACTCTGAAGATGCAGGGGATGTCCTTGCGGTTGGCATGGATGACATCCGAGGCCAAGACTGGGCTGACGGAAAACTCCTCGTCTCTGGAGAAAAGAACGAGAAAATGGTTGACAACCGGGATGACGTATGCATCAATGTCACCTTGTACACGAGAAACACCAACCCAATGAAAATGTGCTTTTTCCTAATTGCATTTTCAGAAATTCAATTTCCAGCCTACTTTGTGGAATGAGGGATTTTATGGAAATTACCGTTACGCTTGAAATTAAATTTAAATTTCTCTACATTAAATTATGATTTCTGGGAATTATATTTCAATTCCAGAGCGAGGAGGATCAATGGAGATGTAGTCCTCTCTAACCTCATGTCGATGACCTGGCTGACCACCACACTGGGCAGGGTCGTCTTGCCCTCCCCCAGCTCGTACAGGAACAGCTTGAAGTCACACACCACCGCCATGGCCCTCTGCCAGCCCTTCTTCACCCCTGTGGGCTTTGGGACCTGGTATACACACACATAGAGGGGATCCTTTATATAGATACACCTACCATATAGATGGGGCCCTGGTACTTGATATAGAGCCCTTCATAAAGATGGGCTGAGTACTTAAAGCATGGAGAGTACGCAATATATACAGTACTTAAATAAGATAAACACAGGACTTTTGTAGATAGATGGTACCTTATGTGTCAATTCATTCAGGAACATAAAGAGTATTTAATGTGTATATGAAGGGTATTGTATATAAATACACTGCAGTACAGATACCTATCTTTTTTTTTTTAACTTAATACAGGCAGACTCGGGATCGAGATTGGTAGAATTGCACACACACACACAAAGTTAAATCGAGTTAAACAAAATCAAAAGGAAGCAAGGGCCTTGGGTAGGGGCCCACGCAGGATGACCTACCCTGACATGGCCCTCGTATGCGGTGCCGATGCCCCTCTGGGGGTCGATGCCCAGGGGCCCCTTGGTCTGGTCCTGGGGGACCGGGCATACGGCCGGGGCCTTGTCGGCACACGTCACGTGGCAGGAGAAGTTACACACTAGAGGAGCAGGAGAAGGGGGAGACAGGAGGACTGAACACGGGTTCAAGGTAGTGAAACCCCCTGTGTACTCCTGTGGACAGACAAGGCCATCTTGTTCCGTGTTAGGACTACTGTAACATTGAAGGGATATGAGGACAAGAGGAATGCAATGTTTTTAACCCCAAAAGCTCAAGGTAGTGAGTGGTCCATTGTTCTGTACCCTGGTTATATTTCAGGCATCAGTTCTTGCCCTACATCTATAATATAGGTCAAGATCGCTCTTCCTCTCCTCCCAACCCCCTTCCTCTCTCGTCCCGCTCTTCGACCTCCGCCACCTCCCTCTTCTCTCCCCCCCCACCTCTCTCTACTCCAGCAGCCCCTGCTCCCTCCCCTCCCCTCCTCCTTACCTTCGCAGGTGCAGCCCTGGCGCTTCAGGCCCACCATCAGGGAGGTGCACTGATTGCACTTGGTGGGCGTGTTGAAGGACTTCACCACAAACTGGTGGGCTTTGGGCTGTGGAGAGGAAGCAGCAGGGTTAACATGGGATGGGGACGGGTACATAACCATAACATATAATATATATAACCAACGTGGGGGCAGGATAGTATAGTGCTTACAGTGCCGACCCCAAATCTGTTTTGATATTGTCGGCCGCCATTTTCTTTTTATAATATTCATTTGTTTTGTGTTTCCACGGTAACAGGGTGGGCCTCACCTTGGGCGAGGAGCGTCCGATGCTACCGTAGCCCCCAGACCGTAGAGTGGGCGTCTGGCCGGAGCGAGGCGAGTGGTCTATCAACTGTAAAACCAACCACAGGAAACAAAGAGGTCAATGTGTTTCTGGTTCATTTCAGTTGTCTAGTGTAACGGAACACTGAGGACAACTTCAATGTTGCCATGTTGAGGTGAAGAGACTGCAAAAGGCTCAATTCATTCTGTACCCTCATGTTCACAAGACTGTACTGCAACTTGGCTCTCAGGACAACAAGCAAAAGAAGGTTATGGGTTCAAACCCCAATGTCTGCCGTCTACCTGAAGGCATCCCTGAGCAAAGTCCCCCAAACCCCTACCTGCTCCTCAATAACATCTAAAATCACTGCAAGTCAATTGAGTCAAAGCATATGGCTCGATAAGGGAACGTTAAATGGTGGCCAGTATTGACTCCAACCTCAATGGGCTCCAGGTCACTGGCCATGGAAGGGGAGCGGGAGCGAGACTTGAGGTGGGATTTGGAGTCATCTTCCCGGGATGGAGTGTTGGAGGGGGTGAAGTTATCCACAGAGTCCACCTGAGAGAGAGGAGAACCAGGGACGAGGAGGAGGAGGAGGAGGAGGAGGAGGAGGAGAAAACGGAACAAATCAGAATCTGACAGAAGGAGGGATGGGAGGTTTAGGAAAATATCCAAGAGGGGAATAGAAGAAAATGAGGAGAGGGACTCATTTAAGAGGTGATAAAATAAGATAAGATAAGAGTTTCAGGTTATCCCTCCATGATATGAAACCGGGGGACACTCCACAAGGACGGGGAGAAAAACACTTGTATGTTTTAATATGTCACATAGCATCCACCACCGGACTTCAGACACCACCCAAAACCAACAAATAAAGTGAATCTGTTTGACCGCACAACGACAAAGAACACCTCCCTCAGGGAGTGTGGTTGGTTTCAGACGCCACGGGGTGTACGGTAGACGCCACACAGACACTTCATAGCCAACCAACAAACAAAAACACAAACACAGCAACAAGCCCCATGAAGCTCAGAGCAACTTGAAGCTCTTCGGCGGACATCTTCTCTTCTGCACTTTCATAACCACAATGTCTTACGTTTTTCCTCCCAAAAACAAAAAACAAGCAAGCTGCAAGGATATATATAAATATTTTTGTATTTGCAAACCATGCGGAAGCACACATACATGCGACAGGGGTACACAAAGAAAGAAGATGTAGGGCGTCTGTGTGTGTGTTTGTGTACGTGTATATGTGTGTGTGTGTGTGTGTGTGTGTGTGTGTGTGTGTGTGTGTGTGTGTGTGTGTGTGTGTGTGTGTGTGTGTGTGTGTGTGTGTGTGTGTGTGTGTGTGTGTGTGTGTGTGTGTGTGTGTGTCGGGGAAAGTGACAACAGCGATGTCAGAACAGGGGGTTGGGTGCTTACACGTCTGCCTTTGCTACTCGGGCCGACGGAGGGCGAGCGCTTTGCGGGGAAGAAGACAGAGAGAGAGAAGTTTGAATATTAGAAAAAAGGAAAATGGCTGCCAACAACATCCAAACAGACTTCAGGGAGAGAGGAGGGCCTTTCGTAAAAGGCCACCGCAGGAAGGTTTGGCCCGTAAAGTCTTGAATTTTTTTTCATCGATTCTCGTATCCTCTCAAGCAGATGGATTTTTATTTTGGTTATTTTATTGTGCATTAAAAATGTGTTTGTACAGTATGTGTTAAATGCAATGAGTTAAAAGTGGACCGTGAGGAAATACAGGATAGTAGTATACACGTCTCGTTTTGGATACAAGTCTGACACTAGGTTTAAAATCAGAAACTTGATATTTTTCTTCTTTCTTCTCCTTTTCTTTAACACTTAGGCAGTGCGTCTCGGACAAAAAAACACTCACAATGAGTTTTCCACCATTTAGCTCATTGAGCTTCTTAGGAGTAAATCACTGCTTATGTAGGGAGCCAAGGGCTAGCATGAGCGACAAGCGCCAAACAGGGAGAACACTGACTATCATAATGGCGGGATGAAACAAAACAAGACAGCCACATGCTATCGGGCACTACCTACTGCGGCTGCTCAGCTCAGCCCCTAGCTACGAGCAGTTTGAGCACACACAGACATAGTCTCTTTCTCTCTCACTCACACAGAACACAGTAACACATTCAGCCTCTCCTTTCCTCGCTCACATTTTCTCTCACACAGAAACAATTAGTCTCTACGTTGACAGCGCTTCTACAGGGTACTTCTACAGCTAGGACCACACACACAACAACCTATTGACCTCTGGGATTTAACTTACGTCTTCCCAAAACTCTACTAAAGAAGAAGAGGAGGAAGAGAACGAGTCCTGATGCACCACAGAGTGAGAAGAAAAACAACGACAACAGAACGATATGAAATAAATGGAGGACAAAATCATAGTCAAAACAAATGGAGATGCAGTACTGAGTACTGAGTAGAAAAGGAAGTACTGGAGGCCAAAAAAAAATGAAATTATAGTCAATAAATGATTTAAGATGGAACTAATGCAGCTCAGGGAACTATAAAAGAAACAAGTCATGTTCAAACTAAGTGGTTAATAAAGACTGTTTGTAAGTTGGATACGTTTGTAATAAATACCAGCTTTATAAAAGCACTCTGAAGCACAGTATTTACACAATATCCGACAGTATGTTGGATATGTTTTGATATGTGATGAAAGAACGATTGGATTAATATTACAGTTTGTAGTAGTTGGGGTTACTGTCTGGAACTTACATCGAACTGGTCCAGGGCTGAGGTGGGGGCGTTTAGGAACGCGAGGAAGGAATTCTGGGAATCTTGGTGTTTAACTCCTGGCAATACAAACAATGATAAAATATATAGGATTAGAAGAGGCTATGATTAAACATATGCATTAACAGAAATGAAAAAGTAAAATAAAGGGAAATCCGCCACACAAAATGGCTGTCTGCAACATCTATCTACTTCTGCAAAAAAAAATTACAAAAGCTGGACAATAGATGTCATTGGTCCGGGGGTTGTACTCAGACAAACCATGTCAATAGTTCAACCCGTCACGGAAACTGAGTTGATGTAAAACCTTTTCCCAATAATTTTAAGAATCAGTACTCTCATAAATGAGAGAATAGACAAGTGGGACCACTCCCCTTTAAAAGATATTAAAACATTTCCCTGATTAAGAGAGATAATGTTAGTAAAACAATCAATTAACAAAGATTGATATGTCTAACACGCTGTGTTATTATCAAATGACACGTTTCTGATTCAACTATTTTCTCAATGGTCCCCTCGTCTTCCTCAAGTGATTCAGGTCCCATGAGGGCCCTAAAGGTGACATAAAGGGGGCTCACCCCTGCGCAGCCTAATCTCCTCTGTCTCCTTCTTCAGCCGGTCGATCTCAGACAGCAGGTCCTGGTTCCTGTTCTCCACCTCCTGTAGTTTACTGGGGAGGGGGGGTGACAAAACCATTACACACACATTTGGACAGAGCTTTGCTGTAGGCATTGTTTATGAAAGTACATAATACATTAATAATGCTAATAATTCAAGAAATTGTCTTTATGGTGAGAGAATAGTTTGTGGAAAATGGCCGTTGTAGCATGCTAGCAAGCTAATGGACCGGGCAGCACACATTAGGGGCTTTAGCTTGCTAGTAAGCTAGCAGAGCGAACATTGGCAGAATTAGCTTGGCATTTTTTACTTTTCTCTGAACAGAAGAGGGAGGACATAGAGATATAAACAGAGAATCAACGAGTATGAAGGACAGAGAAACACAAATAGTAAGAGACAAGAGAGCGAGAGACAGACAAAGAGACACAAATAGTGATTGCCAGAGAGAGACAGACAGAGAGAAACAAATAGTGATAGACTGAGAGGGAGATACAGACCGACCGACACACACAGATAGACACAGAGAGAGCGACAGACAGAGAGACAGAGATTTAATTTAAGATATAGACCGAGATACACAGAGTTAAATACAGACAGACATGAAGACACAGAGCGAGTAGAGTAGGGAATACGTACCACTCGGTGGAGATGTTAGAGGCCTTGACTTTGTTGAGCTCGTCCTGGATGCCCTGCTTGGCCCTGATCTCAGCGTCCAGGGCCGACTGCAGCTCCAGACGGGCCGACATATCCAGCTTGGCGAAGCGCCGCATCTTCCACGGCATGTCCTGGAGGGGGGAGAGAGGGGGGGTGGGGGGGAGAGGGAAAGAGAGGGGGGAGAGGAGAGAGAGAGGGGGAGATATAGAGAGAAGGACAAAAGGTAAAGATGTCGTTAAGTTTGTATTTCCATTACGTGTCCTAACCAAGTACCCACCTATGAGCGTACTGCATGTGTGTGTGCTGGTGTGTGTGCGTGTGCTGGTGTGTGCGCGTGTGTCTCACCGTGGCACGGGCCCCCAGGCTGGTGTTCCTCAGACCCTCCAGCTCCTCCGTCATCTTGGTGGCCAACGCCTGCAGGTAGCCCCGCGCATCCTTCTCATCACTCACCCTGTATACACACACAATATATATTATATACACTTAATATATAGCCTGCAGGTAGCCCTGAACATCCTTGTCACCACTCACCCTGTATATAGACACACATTTATATTAAATATATAAATACAAATATAAGAAACACATTAAATATATTTCATATACACTAAATAAATAGCCAGGAGTTAAATGCTCACACACACACACACACACACACACACACACACACACACACACACACACACACACACACAGTGGTTGCATGGGGACGTTTCCCTGCAGTAAATGTAAAACCCTTGGCCTTGCACAACAGTCCACTCTTGCCTTTGTAGACTGCATGTTTGCATGAGCAGACTAAACCTGTTTAAGTGAGCTTAACGTGGGTGTTTATCTGAGCGCCCACGCCTCTGCACAGAGTTACCTCATCAATTAAACCCAGACAGACAGGCCAACAGGCAAATAAACACTCTTGTGTATTGTACACACAAGACTGGTATATTTAGCCACCATGCCTTCTGCATGAACTGCTACTGACCCCCAACACACAAAATACAATGTCGCCTTGCTATACGTGTGTGCGTGTCTGTGTCAACTATGATGTTGATTCAGCTTTTCTATAAAACCCACTGTAGCATTTAAAGACATTCCCACTGCAGAGGAGACAGCCTTACTTGTTACTTGCTTGCTTTGGTACCACTAGGGGTCTATTTTACCCATGAGACTCATTGAAGCTCTTCCTGGTATGCATTTGTGTTGCAGTACCGAATAATGTCAACTAGGAGGCAGTGTTGCCCACAAAAATATGCCCGAACGTTAACAGCACTGAGTGTGTCCTTGTGTGAGGACGCTTGCATGTAGGTTTATGGATGTGTGTGTGTGTTTGTGTGTGTGAGAAGTTGAGTAGGAGTGGGTTTATGTATGCCAGTCCGTCAACAGCAAAAGGTAGAGTCTGTTTGGAGTACTTTAAGTACTAGTGTTTGAACAAGTGTTTCGCATCAATGCCTAATGTGTTTGCCCACCTGTTTACATACACACACGCAGACCTGCATGCTTCTGTGTGGATTCTTTGGTTAATAGAAGCTGGCTTGGGAGGGAAGTCTACAAGTTTGAACTGGATGTATTAGGGATTCTGCATGTTGTTTGGAAGTATATATAATGTATGTAACTTGTGTGTGTATTTCGTACCACTGGAAGATCTCAGTGATCTGTGTGTGTGTGTGTGTGTGTGTGTGTGTGTGTGTGTGTGTGTGTGTGTGTGTGTGTGTGTGTGTGTGTGTGTGTGTGTGTGTGTGTGTGTGTGTGTGTGTGTGTGTGTGTGTGTGTGTGTGTGTGTCGTACCACTGGATGATCTCAGTGATCTGGGCCTCCCAGTGCGCTACACTCTCCTTCTTGTCGGACAGCTCCCTCAGCTCCTCCTCCAGCTGCCGTCTGGCGCTGCTCACCTTCTCAAACATACCGGACAGCTGCGCACACACAGCAACACACACAGACATACAGACGGACAAACACAAAGGATACGTTTAGTGAGAAGAATGGCTTGACTTGGTATACAACATTTAGGTCATGTGAGGTCATTCTATCATTTTATGAATACAGACATGTTTGAATCCGCTCGGACTGTTTCACAGCGTTAAACACCTGTCCTATTGTCGTGATTGTGAACTCATGGGGATGGGGGATGGGTGTGTAATCAAACACACATCGCCTCTTTGTAAGGTGACTGATCCTCATCCACACTCAACTCACAAATGGGATCCCATAGCCTTTCGTGGAAAAGGACCTGGCCCTTTCAATGTGCCATGTACTAATACTCCATGTACCAAAAATCCACTGTCCAAATATTTAATGTCTTTATCCCTCAACGTCCAAATATTCCATGTCTAAATATTCCATGATTCAATTTTAGATATCATATTATCCCATAAATGAAGATAATATATCCTTCTATATTCCATGTCTTCATAACAAATGTATTAATATTCCATCATATATTCATATCCCCTCTCCCCCCCCCCCCTCTCCATAACAGATCAGAGGTTTTGTTTGTCTTGGGAGAGCCCTGACTTCCACCCTCCAAGTATGCACTGTCCCGCTGGTGTCCAAAGACAACGTTCCAGAGCATTCCAGAGCCCCATTCCACCAGCGTGTGTTTGCGTGAGGAGTACGAAACAGATAGGCCTCTGGATGGGCCAGACCAGCAGGGGGGGGGTGGGGGCTACGAGAGGTTAGCCAGGGTCAGGGTCCTTGTGTCAGTGGAGGTGGGAGTGTGAGAGAGGCCCAAGGGAGTGTGAGTGGTTGTGTGTGACCCCGAGTGTGTGTAAGAAAGGATGAAAGCAAAAAACAATTAAGAGAGGCAAGCGATGGAAAAAGGAAAGGTAAGGCGGGAGAGAGCGACACACATATCATCAGGTATTCCCGCTCTCTCTCTGGGCTACCACCTGACCTGCAGTCCAAAACGCACACTCTACTGTGAGTGCGTGTGCGCATTTACATTTCATGTGCTCAGTTGAACTTGTGACTCACCATCTGTGTGCTTGTGATTTTAGAGAGAGAGAGAGAGAGAGAGAGAGAGAGAGAGAGAGAGAGAGAGAGAGAGAGAGAGAGAGAGAGAGAGAGAGAGAGAGAGAGAGAGAGAGAGAGAGAGAGAGAGAGAGAGAGAGAGAGAGAGAGAGAGAGAGAGAGAGAGAGAGAGAGAGAGAGAGAGAGAGAGAGAGAGAGAGAGAGAGAGAGAGAGAGAGAGAGAGAGAGAGAGAGAGATTGGTTTTCAAGGGAATGTTCATGTGTTTGTGTTCACATATAAATGTCGACATCCCCATTCACACATTGAACGTTCACGTGCGTGCGTATAGGAATATTGTGTGTGAGTGCACATGAATGAGAGAGAGAAAAAAGAGAGAAAGTTCAGTGAGGGAGAGTGAGTCTAATGGTCTCTTCACCTTATCCAGCTCGCTGGCTAACTTCTTGTTCTCCTCTGTGAGAAGAACACGCTCTCTCTCATACTTCTGTTTGGAGTCCGTCTCAAACTCCTCTCGCTCGCTTTGGCTGTGGGGAACACACACACACACACACACACATGTTATTTCTAAAAACCTTTGGAAAATGGATACATTATACTACATTACATATTAGAGTTTTCCTATTAACCTCTGTAATCCAAACTGTGTATGCCTCTTAATGTCCCCTATGATCCCTCCAGTGAATCATTCAACATGTAAACCACCAGTGCTGTGTTATGTATAAACATTAGCTTTAGCTACACTCAGATAAACTAAAACCTCAAATTCCATACTTGTTGACAAGAGGATTATTCTAACATTCATTGCATTTTAGAAATCCTCGATCACTCACGTGCGTGTGTGTGTGTGTGTGTGTGTGTGTGTGTGTGTGTGTGTGTGTGTGTGTGTGTGTGTGTGTGTGTGTGTGTGTGTGTGTGTGTGTGTGTGTGTGTGTGTGTGTGTGTGTGTGTGTGTGTGTGTGTGTGTGTGTGTGTGAGAGAGAACGAGAGAAAATGAGAGACATTTCAGATAGTATGGGTCATCACCACATTGTTTTGTAAATGGAGTTATCGGGGGAAGAATGTTCAGAAAGTTATTCAGACCAAAAACACATTAAGGCAGTTTTATAAACGCGATAGGCTGCAGGGGGATTAAACAACACAGCAGGAATAATGTGATGCTACTACCGGGAAGGACACGAGGTGCCAGCAAGCACAGCAACACACAGAGAACCTTTCCCAAATATAATATCTTCTGTTAATAATCAGCAATCTGGCAGACTGGGTGTGAAACCTGCTATCACTAAGCCAAACTTCTTTTCATATGAGATAACTGACTGGATACATTTATAAGGATCTTTAGGGGTTCAGGGCGCACACAAAAACACAAAGACGCACATGTATAGTGTGACTTGTACAGCTCTATGCTACTTCTAGTGGCTATATTTACCTCAAACTGTCTTCACTGTAGCGATGGAGAGAAAACAGGAAACAGAGGGAATTAGGTGGCATAACGTCCCATAACTCACCCGCTTTGACTCTTTTGTGGGTCTCGCCTTCTTTGAACACCTCCAAAACTGAGCTAAATGATAAACCTCAACCTGCTCAGAGGTGGTTCAGGCCTACCAAACGGAAACATTACACATTCGACTCCCCACAGCCAGCTAGTGGTGAAAACCAAGATGGCCGCTGCCAAGTGAACAGGGGGGGGGGGGGGAGGGTCAGGGGGTCAGGGGTCAGAGGTCAGCCTGCCCTACCTCTCTCGGCGGGTCTTCTCCAGCTTGTCCTTCAGCATGAGGATCTCCTTCTGCAGCGCCAGGTGCTGGCCCTCGCCGTCGCGCAGCTCCTTGCGCATGGCCTTGAGCTCCGAGGCGTGCTGCGTCTCCCGCCGACCCAGCTCCTCCTCGTAGTGGCCCACCTTCTGCTCCAGGTCGCCCCGCGGGCGCACCGCCCCCTCCTGGGAGGAGGCCGCCGCCGCGGGGTCCCCGGGGCTGGTGGTCGGGGACAGGCCCTGCTTGGACTGGAGAGGGGGGGAGGGGGAGCGGGGGAGAGAGAGATAAAAATTTAGAGGAATATCTAAAGTGTGTGAGTGTGTCTGTGTGTTTCTCTGTGTTTGTGCCTTTGTGTGTGCCTGTGTGTGTGCCTGTGTGTGTGCCTGTGTGTGTGCCTGTGTGTGTGCCCTGTGTGTGTGCCTGTGTGTGTGCCTGTGTGTGTGCCTGTGTGTGTGCCTGTGTGTGTGCCCGTGTACCTTGAATCCCTCCAGCTCCTCCTCCAGCTGTCGGCTGTACTGCTCGTTCCTCTCCCTCAGCTTCCTCTCCTTCTGGGCCTCGGCCGTCTGCACCTCCGCTACCATCTCCAGCTGACACACACACACACACACACACACACACACACACACACACACACACACACACACACACACACACACACACACACACACACACACACACACACACACACACACACACACACACACATATATATATTAGACACCATTGCTTATATTCACGGCCTACAATTCTCATGTGGGAATCGCGGCTGATTCCAAAGTTATATCAATAACAGATCAATATTGATCATTGTTAAGGAATTGGGTAAAATAAATGTGGTGACACTTCGTCAATAATACGCATGTGACTGGAGAGACAGACAGATGGACAACCCATACGGCACTTTAGTCAATAGTTTACGCACACGCGCGCGCACGCGCACACACACACACACACACACGCACACACACACACACACACACACAAGAGAGGGATGGAGGGAAGGAGTGTTGTAGGGCGTCGTACTAGCAACCACGGGGGCGGTCGGGGGTGGGGGGTCTACTCTACCTCCTTCTTAGCCCTGTCCGCCTTGCGCACCTCCAGCCGCAGGGCCTCCACCTTCTGGGTGTGGCTCTCCATCTCCTCCTCCTTGTCCCGCAGCTGCCGCACCAGACGCTGCTTGGTCGACCTGGGGGCAGGACAACCGGACGCACGCAGAGAGACGGATTAGACCTGGACCGACGGGGACTGACAGGGCTGTCATGGCGACGCAGGAAAATAAATCAAGGGGTTGGACTTTGAAAGGTTGAAAGTTGGTTGGGAAATGGTTGCCAAACTTCGAATTCAGGATAAGTTCCCGTGAGAGGGTCACTCACGCATAACAGTCATAAACACAAAATCCCCTCTCAGCTCAAATAATAGCTTCTGAGTGTTGGACCAACAAAGAAGAAGTAGACAACCCAACTTCCCTCCGCTATGAGGAACGTAAACACCGATAAATCGGCGTCGGAAAACTGTTGCTGTCGGAAAACTGTTGCTGTCGGAAAACTGCTTCCAGAGAAATTGCTTGACATACGGGATAGTCAAAACACCTGACGGGTTACCTGAGGTCCGTGAGCCTCTCGTTGAGCTCCGAGAACTCCTGCATAGCCAGCTTCCTCTGGCCGTGGGCCTCCTTCAGGTCCTTGGACTGGGACTTGAGCTTCTCACTGGCCTCCACCATGTCCTGGTCCACACAGGCACAGGGGGTCAGACTTAGCAGGCAGACTAGGAGGTCAGACTAGGCGGTCAGACTAGGCGGTCAGACTAGGCGGCCAGACTAGGCGGTCAGACTAGGCGGTCAGATTAGGCGGTCAGACTAGGCGGTCAGATTAGGCGTTTAGATTTAATGGTCAGACTCGGATGTCAGACTAAGCGGTCAGACTAAGTGGTCAGATTCAAAGTCTGACTCAAAGTCAACATTGACACCATGTATTGACACTCAGTAGTCACCATTAATAATCAAACTTAGTAGTCACACTTGGTACTAGCCAGAACTACCTCGGGCCGGGTCCTGGTAGTACCTGCTACCCCATAATGACAGATGAGGTTGATCTGGTGTCGGGGTACCTTGTGCAGGTCGTCCTTCTCCTGAGTCAGGCTCCGGATCTGCTTCTCCAGGTTCCTGGTGTGTTTGGACGAGTCGTCCATGTCCCTCCTGGCCGAGGTCACATCCTCCAGCTGCTTCTCGATCTGGCCCGAGTCTGAAACACACACACACACACACACACAGACACACACTTTGTCATCTATCAAATTAAAACTATGCACCCCCGGCTCTGTCACCAAACAACTTTGTAGTTCTATAAAAGGGTTGGAAGGTTCGGGAAGGGTTGTAGACTTTCATTTCTCTCCATGTCGACTTCTTCATATTTGAGCGTTGTTTCTTTTGAATTTGACGAACCACTCCCTGCTCATGCAAGAACAGAATCTGTGTTTCCCCGTCTCCCTCTACACTTTAGCTGACAGGGCTACCCAAGAGAATGGCTTAGCCCAGGAGGTAGAGCCGTTTCTTGTAACCGAAAGGTTGCTAGATCGATCCCCAGCTCCTGTTGATGTGTCCCTGAGCAAGACACTTAACCCTAACTGCTCCTGACGAGGTGGCAGTCGCCTTGCATGGTTGACTCTGCCGTTGGCGCTAACCGATGTAAGTCGCTCTGGATAAAAGCGTCAGCTAAATGCCCTAATTGTAATTGTAATTGAGAAGCACAGACGGAGCAGAGATCTACTGACCGGCGATCTGCTTCTTGAGGAGGTCGATCTCACTCTTCAGGCTCCTGATCTCCAGCTCCCGGCTGGGGGTCAGGGGCAGCTCCGAGCCCGGGTGCTGCAGCTCCTGCACCGTCTGGGTCGCCTCTGGGAGGGGGTGGCCGGAGGGGTCAGAGGTCAGTTCAACAACGATGACAGTACAAAACAGTCTTTTTACATAAAGTAAATCACAATACAACTTTTAATCTTGCATTGTAGTTTTAATCACATCTGATGTTCTAATATTTAAATATTTGTTTACATGAGCAGTGTTGGGGTACACTATTGTAAGCATGCATTCTTTGAGAGAGAATCCTGCGACCCCCTTGCTCTTGAGAAAGATTGAAAGCAACTGTAATAATCCGAAGCATAGAAACCCACCATCCACATCAAAATAAACACACTGTACAACCCGCTCTCAGACCGGAGCTGAACCCCTCTCTGCTCTCACCCTGCAGCTTGCGACTCAGCTCCAGCTTCTCCTGCTCCAGCCGCCGGATCCTCCTCTCGTAGGCCTCGGTGGCCAGGCTGTCCTGCAGGCAGGCGTCCACCTGGTCCAGCCCGCCACGGCCCGCCTGCACCGCCAGGTCCCGCAGGCAGCCCCTGTCTGACAGCACGCTGCAGGAGGAGGAGGGAAGGGGGGAGACATTAGGCTTTGTGTTGACACCCCTTCAGGGGTCGCGATTGGATGGACGCTTAAACTTTAATTGGTGCAGTGAGTGGAAGCTAGTAGTGAGGTTGCAGATGGCAGACAACTGAATACCCATTCTCAGAGAAGGAAAACACAATTCTTATTTTAATGATCTGTTCTGATAGAAGCCACTAAGTCTGCCCCTTTAACTTGGATTATGTGCGTTTGCCTCCATAGAAGATTCAAGTCAAAACTGAGTTGTTTAATTTCCCGACACAAAAATCCTGTTGTACCTTCTTATTTAGAAGACTAAAACATTTAAACTGTATGTTTTCTGGCTGATTTGTGTTACTTTTTTAACGTATTCTCATTTGTTTACCATAATTCAACAATTTTCTTTTATATTGTTTTGCCTTTTTATTAATGATAATTAAAATGTGATTAGAATGTGACTCCACTTCAGTTTAGTCCCTCCCTGATTACCTTATTAGGATTCGTCCTATCACAGAGAGGCCTGAAGGTCATGTGACTTGGGATTATTCAACATAATAACAATAACATCACAGGGCACATGGGCTAAGAAGCTACGAACAAAGACCCCCAAGTTCCAGTACATTCCGTTCTGGTCTCTTCCTGTTACAGCCCTAATATATTTGTTGGGGGACTGACACACTTCCTGTGTCCATCTTATGCCGTGGTGGGGAGTGGGGAGGGGGGGGTCGGAGTGAAATAACTCAGTTGACATGCTCTGTTTGAACCTGGTTCCAGTGAATACTGGAACCAATAGCGGATGGCTCAGACTTCCACAGAAAGGAGACTCAGTCATGGGAGGATGAGGAGGAGATGAAGGAACACAGCTAAGAAATGTCCTGTCAGCGGATATGTGACAGGGCACTCATTGGGGGAGGTTAATAGGGGGAGGGAGGGTGGAGAAGGGGAAGAGGAGGGCGAGAGAGCAAGAGAGAGAGAAAGACAAGACTGTGAAGGATGTGATAGGGAAGGGAAAATTATGAAAAGAAGAAATGGTTTAAAAAGGGGGACAGGAATAAAAGGTCATGGGGGAGGGAGGGGGGGAGAGAGAGAGAGAGAGCGAGAGAGAGAGAGAGCGAGAGCGAGAGAGCGAGAGAGAGAGAGAAGCAGAAGTGAGCATTAGAGAAAGAGAGAAATACCATAAAAAAGAGAGGAAGAGAGGGAGGATGATCGTCACTGCTGAGCCTTGAGCAGGGAACACACTAATAGTCTTTCAACTTTCTCACGGTCAGTGAGAGAACTTCTGTGAGCTGGGGACAGCCCTGTTTCGCCGGGGAACAATAAACTCTCCACCTCATTTTAACAACTTAATTTGAGGCCTTCTCAGAGAGCCGTACCAATTTATACTAAATCATTGTTTTACTCTCATTGTCATGTATTCCTACCGATGCATACCAAGAGGAAAGTCAGAAAAGTGTAACTGATGCCTTTGACAGTCTTGTAACCGCGTCCTGGATGGTTTATGTCACCCTATTCGACCGAAAGAGTTTGAAAATAACAAAAAATGGCGACCATAGCAGTAGACCTAAGAGACCAATGAAGCACGAGGGGTTTGGGGCCGTACTGTGGTTGTCCTACAACTCCACACATATTGAAAGCTTTAAAGTATTCAGTTTCACTGCAAAAACATCAACAAACACGATCATTTGGTTTAGCTGCATTGTTTTCCATTTGCCCTCTGAACTATGACGAATATGAAAATAACATAAAAATGCCCTGCTTAATAGGTTGCATATCGAACTGTGGTATATACTGAATATACTTGTGAGGTCACCAGACATGCTCCCCTGATGCTCAAAGGAGTGTTCTCTTCCTTCAGTGATAGAGGAAATGAAGTGAAGGCCGTACAGGGTCAGTGTTCAGTCTCACTTACCATTTACTGGTGTAGGTGAAGCCCACAAAGGGCAGGTGGTGACCCGAGAACGCCGTGTGGGAGGGAGGAGGCATGGTCTCCTGGAAGAGAAACCACAACATTTAGGGCTAGCGCTCACAGAGTCACGATTGCGGAGAGACGCAATCAAGGGGATTGGGTGGAGAGAGAGAGAGAGAGGAGAGAGGAGAGAGGAGAGAGAAGAGAGGAGAGAGGAGAGAGAGAGAGAGAGAGAGAGAGAGAGAGAGAGAGAGAGAGAGAATGAGCAGAGAGAGAGAGAGAGTGACGACATGAGAGAGACGACAGAGTCAAGAGGAGAGAGAGGAGAGAGAGAGAGAAAGAGAGAGAGGAGAGAGAGAGAGAGAGAGAGAGAGAGAGAGAGAGAGAGAGAGAGAGAGAGAGAGAGAATGTCCTCAAGCACAGCCCTTGGTGTCGTCATGAATTTCCCTGACTCGGTCACGGTCCTTAACATTTGGGCGGTTCAGATGTAAACCGTCTGCAAGGCTTTTCCAGTATGGAGCGTTGGCATGGCGATTCCAACTGTTCAATGTACTCTCAGCACACATCCGAGGGTTTAACAAATGTCCCTGCTTCCGTCCGAAACCTAATCCCTGTGAGCATTGATAGAAATACAGCTCTCAATAGCCACTTCAAAGGTTTAGGTAATTTAAAGTGTGCCATAAATAAAAGGTTTTATTTTTGAACCTGTCAATATTATTTTTAGCGGTTCCAGGTGTGTGCGTGTGTGTGTGTGTGTGTGTGTGTGTGTGTGTGTGTGTGTGTGTGTGTGTGTGTGTGTGTGTGTGTGTGTGTGTGTGTGTGTGTGTTTGCCAATGATGAGCACTGCGGACATGTTTGCATGCTCACAGAGTAATCTTGGCTTCACTACGGCCCTGGTTCGAAGATAAACAAAGGAGGATTACATACAGCGAGAAACTAAAGAGGGGGAGGCGAGGGAGAGAGAGAGGGAGAGAGGAGTGAATGATGCATTTGTCTATGAAGCCTGGCATGACTAAAAAAGGACGTACCGTCGGGCAGTGGAACTTGGAGAGAGAGATCTCCTATTTAGGAACCAGGGAAGCCGTTTTTTGTCAGGTTTTATTGTCGAGCTGTGACATTGTGTTTACAACAGAACAATGGGTTGGATATGACTTGGATTGTTTTCCCTCCAAGGCGGCTGGACTTGGTTCGAAAACATTGAGTCAGTGTGCAAAAAAAAAAATGAAAACACACAGCCCTGAGTGCTTGGCATAGCTTTACAGAGGTCACTTCATAGACCCCCGAGCGGTCTTACCGAGTTTTTGAGACAGTCGTCGTCCACGTCGAAGTTGGACGTGTCTGTGGGGCTGCTGACCTCCGGGATGTAAGGGGCCTCACAGTTGCGGATGTTGTCCCAGTCGATGCCTGAACAGAAGTCGAGAATTAGCGGGGCAATATTTTTTTAATAAAATAACAAAGGAGAATATTAAACCACCAAGTATCCTGTAGCTCAGCAATGCTGCCTTTAATATCATAACAGTAGTAACTAAAATACTACAATAAAAACAAGAAAGAAAGAAAACATGCTCATAATAATATAATACATACAGTTCCTTTTCAAGACATTAGCTCAGATCAAAGATCTCAAGTCGATATATTTAGACTGTGTGGTGGTTATTCAATTATTATGTTGTTGTATTCTCCCGTAATCAGGGGACAGCATGGGGCCAAGCACTTATGACCCTCCGCGTGCGTGTGACTTATAAAGTGTGTCCTCCAGACCCCCCAGAACAGGCCACTGAGCTCTGTAAACCTCACTGAAACTATCCAGCACCGCTAGCACCAAGCTAATGCACTCAAAGCACTTGTTGGCATGAGGAAGGAATGCTAACAAGCACTTTAGCTAATGTTCCTGTGCCATTCTCACACGGTTTGTACGTCAGCCACACGCGGGAGATAGACTTTGATATTTATACATTTGTGTCCAACTGACTTTGTACATTTCTATGTGTAGGTAGGGGGGGAGGGGAGGTAGGGGTAAGGGCATCTTCCTCAAGGAGGCCTACAGGTAGGCATAAGGGTTCACACCCAGAATCTTAAGGCTGTGAGTGAGTGAGTGAGTGAGTGAGTGAGTGAGTGAGTGAGTGAGTGAGTGAGTGAGTGAGTGAGTGAGTGAGTGAGTGAGTGAGTGAGAGAGTGAGAGAGATAATAAGATTGAGAGAATGAGCGAGAGAGCGGGATAGCGAGTGAGTGAAGCTTGTGGCAGTACCAGAGAAGAAGGGGTGCTGCTTGAAGTCTTCTATGCCATTCTGGCCCAATCGGTGCTCCCGGCTGCAGATGAGCCGGCGAATCAGGTCCTTCGCTTCCTCCGACACATCGGCTACCTGCTGCGGGAACTGAAACCGCTCCTGTGAGGTTTAATGTGTGTGTTAATGTGTGTGTGTTAATGTGTGTGTGTGCGTGTTAATGTGGATATGTATGTGTATTTGTTAGTGTATGTGTTAATGTGTGTATGTGAATGTGTGGGAGTAAATGTGTGTGTGAATGCACGTTAATGTATACATGTATGTGTATGTGTTAGTGTATGTGTTAATGTGTGTGTGTGTGTGTGTGTGTGTGTGTGTGTGTGTGTGTGTGTGTGTGTGTGTGTGTGTGTGTTTATGTGCGTGTTAATGTGTATATGTATGTGTATGTGTTAGCGTATGTGTTAATGTGTGTGTGTGAATGTGTGCATGTGTTTATGTGTGTGCGTGTTGATGTGTGCGTGTTAAAGAGGAGGACGGGACAATTAAGAAGATGCAAAACAGCCGGTAAGTGCTTTGTGTCTGGGCATTTTAAAAGGATCCCACAGAAGGACAACACAACCACAGGGCAGATGAGGCTGATAACGAACAGACGGCGGTGAACAACACATTAAAACCTGTTAAAAATACACTCCGCTGTGTTTTCTCTCAGTACTCTCTCCCTTTGGCAGAGGAAGGCGCCGAGTCGTCCTAAAATAAGACAGCCGTGAATAAGCAGTTACCAAACATCTATTGTCTGGTCTCCCGCTGCGCTCCATTAAAATACTTCGGTTGGGAGGCTTACTGAAGTACGACCACTTTTTGTCCCCGTGATGGACTACGCACACGCGTTGCTATGTGTATTTGTGGTTTTCGTTGGAATAGAAAACGCATAGTGTAATCCTGGGTCAATAGTTGATTTTGGTTGAAATCTGAAATATGTTTGAAATGCATCGTCTATTGTTCCAGGTCGCTGAATTAGCACGGAAAAATACGTTACCATAGTGACTATCTTTGCTGATATAGACATGACTAAAGCAGTCATTCCTGTGGGATTTATTTCCCGCTCTGCAGGAAAATTACCAATAAATTCCCCAATACAAAATGTGACCCAAATAATTGCCATAGATCACCCAACTCAAACAACAACAAACACATGGGGTGCATTCCAAAGCGTTCTCCTCCATTCCACTGTGCTATTAGTCTTTAAGCTGCACCTCTAGTTGGCTACCTACTTCTTTTCCCCTTTCTGTCTGCCTCTTACTTAAGATGCTTTTTAATGTATGAATACAGTGTACTTGTTTGTTTGCTCTTGTTCCCGTGTTTTATGTTAGGCGTCATGTTAAGTGTCTGAGTACCTATAAAAAGCTAAGTGACAACTGTGTTATGATTAACATTATTATGACTACTTAACATTGGAACGGCGGGTACCATGACAACCGAGGAGTACATCTGGAGATTTTTGAGGCGTGGGCGGGCGAAACTGCTACAGTTTAATGGGACAACTATTGGAACGCACCCCGCCACCCCCTCTGGAGCTAAAGCCAAACTCCCTGGAGCTCACCTTGTGGTTCATGATCTTCCCGTAGGTCTCCACCAGGGACTCTGCGTAGAAGGGGGTCTCTCCGTACAGCATCTCGTACATGCAGACCCCCAGGGACCACCAGTCGCACTCGGGGCCGTACTTCCCCTTGCCGTCCTCCATGGCCTGCAGGATCTCTGGGGAGATGTAGTCCGGGGTCCCCACCGCCACCGAAGACTGTACCTGGAGCGCGGCACACAGGGAGAGTGCGTTAACACACACACACAACACACACACACACACACACACACACACACACACACACACACACACACACACACCTATAATGTAGTATGATGTGGTAGAATTTGTCGATACACATATGCACGTAAAGATAATCTGTATAGGTGTATAATGTAGTTGTTTATCATTTAAGGTCCCATGACATGCCACAAGGTGTGGTGTGATTAGCCGTTACAAGCCGCTTTGGAATCTGCCCCTTATGATATCACAGGTGGGCGTGTCCACCTAGACATGGGACCTTTAATATAACTGTGTCAACACAAAGTATAATAAATGCATATAATTTGGTTGCTTTAATCCAAAGCATGAGTGCATACATACTAAGCAACGGTGGTCCCAGTGGAAATCGAACCCCTGATCTTGAAGGCATAGGGTTGAGATTGAACAACGCTAAACCAAGCTATTTCCCCATCGCAGCACTACTGGGATAATAAATGGGAGGTAATCTTTCAACTGACTCGGCCTGTACCCGCCAATTATTAATCGTACTGTGATAAGCCAGAAAAGGATAGTTTTTTAAGGGATATTAGCATGAGTTTGTTTGACCTATTTGTTATTTAGCCGCTCAATATCAGGATGTTATTTGAACATCAGAAGAAAAGGGCTAGTTCTGGAGGGATATTAGCATACTTTTACTTGACCCATTTGCTATTTAGCCGCTCAATATCAGGAAGTGGTTTGAATACAGAAAGAAACATTGGCATCTTGACTTTTTGCCAGTATGGATTCATGGCCCTGAATGACTCAGCTGTTGTCATAATAAAAGATGTCTCTCATCGTTCACTTTTCCTCCGCTCCTCTTTGAAAGCTCTAAAGCTGACGGGAAGTGACTCTAATGTTTTGGTTTGTGTTTTAGTGTTCCCTCCGAGAGGTCTGGCTGTGGTTAAGAGTCTGCGGGAGCTGAGGGAGAATCCAAACATACCTCGCCAGGTACCCAGTTGGGGGTACAGGAGGAAGAGCATGCATGTGGTTTGGGTTGTGTGCTTTGGAGTAGGGGACACAATGTGTGCGTGTGTGCATGTGCGTCTGTATGTGTGTTTGTGTGTGTGTGTGTGGGGGGGGGGGGTATTTGTGTGTGCCTGCAGGTGTGAATATGCAGGTGCAGCTATGTCAACTTGAGAGCTCATGCATGTGTGTGATGCGTGTGTGTGCGACGGTTGTATTTTCATCTGTGCAAGTGTGTCTCTGTGCACGTGTGTGCTCACTGTTCCATCCTCCATCAGCTTGAGACAGGAGCCAAAGTCGGCCAGGCGGATGTGTCCGTTCATATCCATCAGGATGTTGTCAGGCTTGATATCCCTGCAGGAGGAGGAGGAGGAGGAGGAGGAGGGAAAACCGAAAAGGAGGGAGGAGAGGAGGGGTGGAGAGGCGAGGAGGGGAGAGAAGGGGAAAGATGGAAAAAGGGGAGAGAATAGAGGAGAGAGGAGGAGAGAGCAGAGGATGTATGGATAGAAGAGGTGGTGAGGGGAGGCGAGGAGAGGAAGGGGAGGGGACGTAGGAGAAGGAGAGAGGAGGTGGAGGAGAGGAGGAAGGAGATGAGATGGGAGGTAGAGAGACAGAACATGAGTTAGGAGGGCGAGAGCGGTGAGACAGGAGGGAAGAGTTGAGGAAGGAAAGAGAGAGAGAATAAAATAAATCCAATGGAGAGAGGTAGCGATCCAGACAGTAAAAAGAGATAAACATGGTGATAAAAAAAAGGTAAAAAAAAGAATTAAATAAAAAATAATAATAATAAAGGGAGAGAGAAAGCAGAATCAAGGAGGGGGAGGACAGGGGGAAGTGAAGGAGACAGAGAGGAGACAAATTGAGTGCGCAGTCCTGAGAGAAGCAAGAGGATAAGACCAATGATAGATTCCTCCAAACGTAACAGCACCCAGGGGACTCCTTAAAACAGAGGCGTGCACAGACAGGGGTTCATCACACACACACACACACACACACACACACACACACACACACACACACACACACACACACACACACACACACACACACACACACACACACACCACACACACACACACACACACACACACACACACACACACACACACCTCCCCAGGTCGTCATGAAATGAAAAAGCAGCACCTGGGGAAATTTGGCTTCATTTCCTCATGTCATGTTTGTGTATAACAACTCACTGTAATAACACAAATATTTGATATGCAATCAACTGTAATTTCCCCCAATTGTGCACATTAGCCACATGACATTGTTGTTGCTGGAAATTAACCACAGCAAGGTACACACAGAGACATCTCCTCCATCTTATAAACAGACCAGATTGTGGTGTGTGTGTGTGTGTGTGTGTGTGTGTGTGTGTGTGTGTGTGTGTGTGTGTGTGTGTGTGTGTGTGTGTGTGTGTGTGTGTGTGTGTGTGTGTGTGTGTGTGTGTGTGTGTGTGTGTGTGTTTCACCCTCAACCCTGCAATAGCCACACAAGCCCATGCAAAAGCCCTTCCATTCGATCATGACTGTTAATGTCGTGAATCAGCGGCGAGATCACCTGAATGGCGGTGACACTCATAACGTGGCTAACGTGACCTTTAGCGCCATCAGACACGTCGGGACATCAGCGCTAATCCTCCCCCTCCCTCTGCCCTCCTCTACAGAGTGCGCTGTGCCAGAGATACTCAAATAAACCCAGAGAAAAAGGACGGGTCCTACCGAATCACCAAACTATTCCTCTCACCGAATATGCATGACTACCTGGCCAGATACAGCACAGCACAAATCTCTTGAGATTTTTATTTAAAACCGCTTTGACGTATTTTGTAGAAAGTCGGCCATTTTTGGACGTCAGCCCTGACCCCCTTTCCAACACGCGGATCAAATGGAAGGAATCGTGTGTGAGATTTGAATACGACAGCGTTTGTATGAATGCTAACCACTCAAACTCCCCCCCCCCCCCCCCCGACATTTTTTCCCTCCTTCCCTTCCCTCTCTCTCCCCTTCCTCCATGCAGTAACCGTAATTCAAAGTGCGGTGGGATCGCAGGCCAGAATAGCTCCTAGGACCGACAGCGCTACAATTACCCAGCGCTTTCCTTGCTGTGGAAATTAATAGCCTCATGCTTTCAGACAACAGGGAAGGAAGGAAGGGGGCATAAACATACATATATATATATTAAGGAAAAAATAAAGGAACAATTAAATGATTGTTATGTTAAATAACAAGGAGCATATCACAGCCACATAGTGGCTTAAATCAGACATTTCTCCAAGCTGCTAGCTAGCTAAATAGGAGCTGAAAGTACCAGAGCGAACAGCATGCTTGGGGGGGGACTGGCACTGGGGGGGGGGGGGGGGGGATCGGACCCCAGGGGGTACTAACAGGTGGTGTTTGACTGACAGGTGCTGGAGTGTATTGGACCACCTTAGTTCAACTCTTTAGGTGGGCTTCCCGGTCTCCTGGTGAGGCATGGCCCACTCCGCAGGAGACGGGTCCAAGGATAGGCAAACGAAGAGCTGGGAGGGGGGAAGGGGGGGGGGGGGGGTTTCCATGGTGACTTAATTGGTGTCTTTGTTTGCTTGATGTAGATAAGGAAGGGTGGTGTTTTTATTTATATATACTTTATATTGGCTTTTTTATGCTTTTATGGACAGGAGGATAAACTGGTAGGATAGATTGACGGATGGACAAACAAATGAGTGGTTAAAGGTGTGACACAAAGACAGACAGAGCTGGCTACTATAGTCCTCCTACCTCATGTCCTTCATACATGTCCTTCATACAAACATCGCAGTGTAGCGATGTCACTGCATACTCACATAACTACCTGGTAGTTGGACTTCTCTGTCCAGGGGACTTTAAAACACCAACAAAAAAAACACACGACTACAATACAAACAAACAGTGTGTGTTGCTCTTCAGTGCGTCAACACAGAAAGGCCCAGTGTGCAATAAAACAATAAGTTCCTAGAAGCCTCTTTAAGTCACCATGATAGCCCTATAAAAATACATACTTAGCAGTGAATTTCGTTCGCACCACAGCAAATTAAGACCAGTGCGTTAGCTTAGCGGCACGGTTCTCCTGGATATCTACCATGGGGGGCTGACATGGTGCTACCACAGCACACGCTGCAGTCTGTGTGCATGCCATGTGCTTGTGTGTGCGTGTGCGTGTGCGTTGTGCGTGTGCGTGTGTGTGTGTGTGTGTGTGTGTGTGTGTGTGCGCGCGCGCGCGTGCGTGTGTGTGTGGAGCAGCCAGACAGCTTTGTAAGGGTTGGAGGAGAGGAGGGGCGCGGTTCTTGATAAACCATTTAGTACTCAGCCAGGTCCCTGAGCTGGTAATGAGTACAGATCAAACAAACAGGGCTGCTTCCAGCACTGCGACAAATAGCACAACTACTATGACCACAGCCAACACCGCAACCACTACCTTCACCACTGCTTCTGGTTTCCCTAACACTCCTTTCATAACCTTAAATTTGTATTTTTGAATAAATATTATTTTGCAAGCAATTTGTTATTCTCAATTTCCATCACGCTTCTCCTTGGTCATTTATATACCACTTATACATGTGTTCTTCCTCTCTCTCTCTCTCTCTCTCTCTCTCTCTCTCTTTGTCGCCTCTTCTCTTCGACTTCTGCATCTCCCTTCATCTCTCTCTCTCCCTCTCTCTCTCCTTCATCTCTAGACTCCTCTCTCTCATCTGTTCTTTCCTCTCTCTCTCTCTCTCTCTCTCTCTCTCTCTCTTTGTCGCCTCTTCTCTTCGACTTAGCATCTCCCTTCATCTCTCTCCCCTCCCTCCCTATTGCTCCTTCACCTCTCTGTAATGATTAACCGTAGTCGCTCGGGCCGCCAGTTTAATTCCTACAGCATCGTAACGCTAAAGGCAAGGCCAGCTAGCCCTAAGCTACAAGTCAAGGCTAAGCTGGGCTAGGGCAACGGCTAACCCAGGCTAAGCTAGGTAGCCGGGGCCAACTTGGCTACTGTGTCAGCAAGCCATCCCTGGTCTTAAGGAGCCGAGCGAGGGCCCAGAATAGAGCGCGCTAATCTGCCCTAAGACCGCCACTTCCATCTGGGAGACCCATCTGGAGAGCTAGCCACATGGACACACGCACACGCACGCATGACGCAAAGACACATAGACAGACATGCACAAACACACACACATAAGACAACCATTTCAGGATAGGTTTCAGCGTGTTTTATTTTTTATCAAGGCTGAATCTAATGACCTTATCCACCTGGATCATCCGCCACAAAGCGGGAGACCAGAGAGGCACGTGGACAATTAACTACAACACGATCACTTGCAGTGTGTGTGTGTGTGTGTGTGTGTGTGTGTGTGTGTGTGTGTGTGTGTGTGTGTGTGTGTGTGTGTGTGTGTGTGTGTGTGTGTGTGTGTGTGTGTGTGTCTTTGTTCGCATCTGCAGGCTGTGGCTACACCCACGGAGGGGATCAATAACTCAACACATATGTCTCTATTCACACACATCACTGCCCACTGACACAAACAGAAACACACACTGTCTCACTCTCACACACAAATACACAGCCACTGTCACACACTGAGCTGCCATGCAATCTACAGTAGAGAGGGATGCCCCCTGAAACAGATGTTACCTGTCAGCAATGCTTTACCACTCTCTCTCCCCCACTCTTTCATCAAACGCACACACACACACACACACACATCAGTCCTCTTCCATCCCCCGACCCCTCATTACTCACTGACCCCCACACACATTGGTCACTCTCTGCCCACCCCCGATGTAATTTCTCCAAAAGTCTCTACCACAAAAGGCACACACACAGGGGGCAGACAGATGCCCTGATTCAGTTCATGTCGGGTCGTCCTATTGAAACGTCTGTCATCCCCTACTGGGAGATGAGACACACAAACACACAAACTATTTGTTACCAAGGGAAACCATACCCTAGGATAAAAAATAAGTAGACATAAAAATACATAAAAAGGTAAATAAACGTATTCTCTGGCTTACCCAACAACCTCTACGTCATTAGATGGCCTATATCAGAGTCTGTGTCAAAACGAATAGGCAGAATAGAGATACTAAAGAGGTCTGCAAAGGATTCTGGGTATTGAACTGCCATCCAGTCAGAGAATGGGCTTTAAAAGGCCCCATGGATGAGCCATTCAGAGGCCTTATGGGTTGTGTGTGTTTTGTGTAAGGGGAAAGTCACCCGTGAACAGACCAGAGGTCTTCAAATTACAGGCTCAATTCATTTGTCCGTTGAGTCATGAGGGCTGGAAATACACACCCGTCATCACACGTGGGCGAACAAACACACACACACACACAAACATCTCAGGGACACCACAAACACATCTCAGGAACACTGCAATAATCTAAACTCTAAAATGGGTCCAGAATATATACACATCACACACACACACACACGCGGAAACTCCTCTCTCTTGGGACTTGCAGGGTTTTCTCCACCCTTTCCAGCGAGCAAATCTCTCATTTCGTGCACAGTTTGGCGCACGCGTGTGTGTGTGTGTGCATGGGTTGTGAGTACGGTATGTGTGATTGTGGCTGTGTGTCAGCGTGCGAGAGGGGGGTGGATGGAGACCACACCCCCACCCACACCCCTGTCAATACCCAGTCATTACAGTCCCCAAAGAGGTCCTCAAAGAGAAACATCACACCCCCCCCATCCAACCTCCCCCCGCCCCCCTGCACTACTACCACCAACCCCCACCCACAGCCCCCAGACACCACCATACAATTAGTGGCGCAGCATCCCTGTCTCCCTGGCTGTTTCCCATGCTCTCTCTGCTCTAGAAATATACATGCCTATCTATATCCATATATAGTTCTCCCCTGCTCTCTCACAGTAAGAGTCTATGAATCTTATAGCCGGTCCCGATTGATAGCCGGTCACATTTGAGGGGCGGTTGATGTCGCGGTTGTTGAGCGCAGAGACAATGACTGTAGGGGCGTTGAGGGGGCTATATGTTGGGGTACATACTTTATGTCTGTGTACGATTTGTTTGGAAGGGCTGGAGCAATGACAGGCCGCAGCCGTAAATAAGAGTTATAGTTATATGGTGAAGATAACGCACTTCCCCTACAATATAACTTCTTTCATAAGCAAACACACCTTACTCTACATCACTTTAGCTCTTTTCTCATTCCAACACACACACACACACGCACGCACGCACACACACACACACACACGTCAAAAAACAAAACAGACATGAACTGTCTTACCAATGGCTATATTGTAGTTGGTTGAGATTGTTAACAGCCACCACACCAGCCCCCCCCCCTCCCCCCCCCCCCCCCCCCCCCCCCCCCCCACCACCACCCACCCACACCACACACACACACACACACACCACACACACACACACACACACACACACACCACACACACACACACACACACACACACACACACACACACACACACACACACACACACACACACACACACACACACGCGCACTCACCTGTGGACGTAGTGCAGCTGGTGCACAGAGTCGATGGCCAGCACCATCTCCGCCAGGTAGAAGCGGGCCATTTCCTCCGGCAGCCGGTCCTCAAACTTACTGAGCAGGGTCAGCAGGTCCCCGCCCACGTAGTAGTCCATCACCAGGTACTAGAGACGGACACGGGGAAACGCAGACAGTTCCTTCATTTATTTATTTAAAAAGGACAGTGCACATGAAGCTACAGTCCTGTCAATGTGCCAGTGTTAGCCCGCAGGCTAATCATCAACTGTATTCTTTATGAAGCCACTTGGTACAGGCTGGCAGCGTGGGTGTCCCTTTACAATGATAATAAGGGATCGAGAAACAAGAGGAACACACACCCCAGGGAGACGGGGAAGCAGGAACATCACCTTCATCCTGCCTATCCCTTCATCCCCACGCCCACTCTCCCAACCCCTTTCATTCCCCCTTATCACAGTGTGTATTACACAAGGAATGTACTGTAGGACTCCCCACAATGTAAGCAAGAAATAAAACCTCTCCCCCTTTCTATGAGCATTGCAATGGCTCCTATAAATAGCCCTGTGCGAGGTCTAGTGGCAGCATGTTTTTCTAAAGCCCGAAGGGGAGGCCAGCGCTAGGCGGCCATTTGTTGTTCTAGAATGTTAGAAATGGAATGACAGGAACCCCCGGAATCCCCCCCCCACCCCCCACTGCCCCACTCCCTCCCTCCCTCCCCCATGACCATGGGTTCATATAGAGGAGGGGGAGGGGACTGTCCTCAATGACGGACGGCAGAAGCCAATCAAAGTGGAGCAGGCGTGGCTCTCGGCCAACAAGCTTGCTGTGTGTGTCCTTTCTTTGCCCTTAAGGATGATTGAGTACATTTGGAAGAAAAGAGTTTATTTTGGGGAGGAAATTCAATGGAAATGTCCCAGTATTCTGTATTGGAAGGTATTTGCAACAAGGGCTTCTCGCCAGGGTTCTTTGAGGTAGAGAACCCTTTTCCAGTTCGATGATATATTGTTTCTCTACAGTGTGTTATGTGTGCTCTGGCGGTCTGGTCGGCATTTGGTGGTGCTGCGGGGGTTGAGTGGGGCAGAGAGGACTGGAGATGTGTGAAAGTGTGTGGACGTTAGATACGACTCATTTATGGCCAGTTGACATTCCTCACAAAGTGTTTGGCTGCGGACAGTGTGGGCCATCTCAGCCACCGTAGCCTCTCATGTTCACAGCATCTATTCATCTCTCTCTCTCTCCCCCCTCTCTCTCCTCCCAAATACACACACACACGCACCAGGTTGTTGTCATCCTGGAAGGCATAGTGCAGGGTGGTGATCCACTGGCTGTTCCCATTCACCAGCACGTCCCGCTCCTCCCGAAAACACGCCGTCTGGGGAGGGGACCGACATGTCAACATGTCAGACTCACGATAAACATACATCGGAAACATGTCAAACACGCGTGTGTGTGCGTGCGTGCGTGCGTGCGTGCGTGCGTGCGTGCGTGCGTGCGTGCGTGCGTGCGTGCGGTCGTGCGTGCGTTCGTGCGTGCATTGGGCAGAGCCAGGGAAATACAGAATCTCTGATGTGTACAGTAGACTGGACATTGTCTGGGGTTTTCAATATGCAAACATGCCAACATAGCTTGCAGTAAGTGCTGGCAATATGTTGGTATACTAATAATATACTAGGCCTAGTATAGCATAGTTTAAGCTCAAGAACATTATATCATGTCAAATATGATATGACCACATGGATTATAATGGTTTGACTCATTTAAAAATACCAGCATCGATGACACAAAAGGACACTCAGCTGAGTACTTGATCAGGATCAATGACAGAGGACTCAAAGCCCAACGGACCAGTGGGGAAGTATTCCAAAGTGACACTAGAGGTCAATAGGAAAAGCGTCCATCTGTATTGACATCTGTTTCGGCCAGTGGGAGCCAGCAACTGATCGGAGGGGGCGGGGTTATTGATCGGTTGGCCTTTCTCTTGATCGTCAATAGATAAAAATCAATCATTCTTACGCCGGGGTAGATGACCCTCAGACAAACAAGATCTAACTTGTTGCCAATTTGCCACGTGTTCCAGTAACTCACATGAAACAACGAGGGGTTTCATTCTCCTATGAATGTTCAATGAAAACAAACAATCTGGTCATTTGGCAGGAGACACCACAAGCTTTTTGGGCCAAACCATGTCCTGCGTGGGAAACACAGAACCAGATGGGAACTGCTCATTTCTTAGGATTGGGTTAGGCTTTCCTTGTTTACTGTCACTGGGCGTATATTACATCTAAAACTTACACATCTGAAATGAAAATATATATATACCTTCCCTCCATCATTGATAAAGACCGGTGCACCATAGGCAAATGATTTGACTCATTCGTCGAAGGCTAAGTAAACCAGCATTTTTAAACAGGAGAACTTCCGCCTACGAATTTCAACGTTCCATCGTTGTCAATACCCACATCACACTCTATCGGGCTAGTGTGAGCAGCCCATAGAAAACTGCCAATCTGGAAAATAGTTTGTTGGAGGAAGTGGCAGACTTGTTGTGCTTCACAGATCATTTCCCATTTGATAACGACTGGTGCCGTTTACTGGTTAGGTCGGCGTTCCGCACGGTGCTCACCTCAGCCCTTTTCAACATTTCCCACTTGTTGAGGATCTTCATGGCAAACACCTTGTCTGCATTCTTCACCTTCACCACGGCAACCTACACCGGCAAGGAGAGAGGGCGAGAGAGGGAGAGAGGGAGAGAGAGAAGAGTTAGAAACATGTGTGTTTTAAAGGCATCACGTGAATTTAAGGCTGTTCCTTGTTCTGACAGACGCGGGTTATATTGGACTCCCTGTAGTCCTGCATGTCTTTTAAAAGGTAACCCTAGGAGTGCAAAGATGACAACATAGATGGTATGATACCGTTTGCGTTACATTTTCTCCATGTATGGGCGTTAACGAAGGAGAAAACAGGGTCTTGGAAGTGATCATGGTCCTTGGACGATTAGAAATGGAGCGGCTGTCCGACTGCCACACGCACGCACACGCACACACACCTAAATTTAAACATATCCTTTCAACCATCAACATTTGAAGGCGGATATATTAAAGATAGTCATGTATCAGCTGTGGCAACGGAACTGATTCTACTGTTTCAGAGGACATGCCTGTCAACCTTAAACTGCCACCCTCTGACTGCCGACTAGCTAATCACGCATTTTTCATCAGAAAAACATACTTGAAGGTATATTTTGTGTATATACGTCAATAAGAAGAACCTAAAGGTACAAATATGGACTCACACACAGACAAACAAAAAGAAGACAACATCATTGTAACTCACTTGGTCAAGTGTGAAAAAAAAATACTGGAAATATGAATAGACGAAATACAATATGAAAACACACACACACACACACACACACACACACACACACACACACACACACACACACACACACACACACACACACACACACACACACACACACACACACACACACACACACACACACACACACACACACACACACGCGCCGGACACTAGGCGTCCATGCAGGCTGCATGAGTCTGCAATCTATTAAATGAACCGGGAATTGCTGCTAATGCAATACAATGATAACATTCCTGTACTGTTTGGATTTCCCCCGTCTTCCCTCTGCGGAGGAGAGGTGGACCCCGCAATGGGGAGGAGGAGAAAAGAGGAGGAGAGGGGATTCGGAGCAGACTGTTCTTGGCAGCGACCTGTTGTTTTGTGTCTCCATCTTTCCTCTACTCGTTCTCCACCTCATCTCTCCGTCGACGTTGCTCCTCTCTGGGAATCCAACCACGGTCCCCAAAACATATAAACGAGCTGGGTTTTGTGGCGCAAATTCATGAATTCTCTCAAGAACTTTGATCCGACTCGCTTTAACCGATTATTGTCACAAGCGAGGGCAGATGCTGGTTTTTTTTTAATACACATTAAAATTGGATGAATGGATTTCTTCCCGTCATGCGGGAATAATGCATGACGGGAAAGAGTCAGGGCTAATCTGGCCATCTCTGCAGCTGGACCGGACCACCGGGCACACCCTGGCAGCGTCGGGTTCTGGAGAACCGACGCACGTACGCGTTGTCCACAAATGAACTCACGGTCTGATGCCAGCCATTGTTCCCCCAACAACCCTTACCCTCAGACTCTCGGCGGTTCAAAAAAGACTCCCTGTTGCGACACAAGGAGCAGCAGATAAAATATCTCTGTTAAGCGTTGTTCTGCTTCAGTTCTTTTGGGTCTCTTCTGGTCACTGGACTCCATCAAGAGAAATCATGAAGTAGAAACAGAGATGCTAACATTTAAATTTGAAATGCTAACAGTACTGACCCTTTCACAGTCAAATGGCAGCACAACAGGGAATGCTCCGAGCTAACCCATGCTAATTCCCTAATTAATATAGGGCAGCAGTCACAACACAGACTAGCAGGGTTTCGTATTACCACAATGCAGCCCTGGGAGTTGGTTATACTACATGCAAATACTGGCACACAAACACAATGAAGTCACAATGTGTGCTCCTCATGAGGGCATCTCTGAATGGATTTGGGAGGATCTGTTAGAAATAATTAGAAGTTTCAAAAATAATTATGCATGAAGGACAGGTTATTTTGCAAGCGGCCACTCAGAATACACAGAACTGGTCTCTCTCTGTGTGTGTGTGTGTGTGTGTGTGTGTGTGTGTGTGTGTGTGTGTGTGTGTGTGTGTGTGTGTGTGTGTGTGTGTGTGTGTGTGTGTGTGTGTGTGTGTGTGTGTGTGTGTGTGTGTGAGAGAAGGGCCAGACCTCATCATAGGGTTGCAGGTATTTCACACTGAGGGTTAAAACATGGAGGCCCTGTGGCGAGGTTAATTCATGGAACCCAGAGCTCCAGCAAAACCTGCGCCAGGCTGGGAGGAGGGGCCCGAGTCACTGGGCACCTGGCCAAAGGGGTGTGGGTGGGTGGGTGCTTGGGTTCGGTCCCCATGCAGGATATGCATGTGTGTTTGTTGATTTTGCAATATTGTATTTATTTATGCACAGTATATTTACTTTGATTGAGAGTGTGTGGGTGTGTGTGTCTGTGTGTATTTTGAATGAGAGTGTGTATTTGGAATGTGAGTGTTTGTGTGTGTGTTTTTAATCTAATGTTGTGTACATTTGCTATTGCACTATATTTATATCTTGTGCCCAATACACAGCACTTGATCTGCACATCGTATTACTCTGTATGTATGTGAGTGTGCATTGGTACACTAGCAGAGTGTTTGTGTGCCATGTAATTCTATCTGCACGTCAGCCGTTTGTGTATGTACAAAACCTACACAGTCTCTGTGAGGTGCAGTTTTTCCGCCACATCCCATAATAGCAAACACACACACACACACACACACTGAATAGACTACAACACGTTCTGCGGACCACTTGAATTCTATATTTTCTCTTCCAGGATCAAGTAACGGTGACATTACCACAGAAATGCCACAGTAGCATTCAGCCTACAGTGGCTGCTGACTCCAACGACACCAGCAGCTTTACAGTAAATATGACATTCACTCGGAAAGGACTTTTCTACAAGACGTATTAAGCGGTTGAAGAACACATACAACAGCTTATAAAATAGAAAAGGCTGCCTTAACCGCCCAAACAGCTGTCAGAAAGGACATCAAGCTGACTTGGTTGTTCTAGATTTTACAAGTTTTCCGCGTTTACGATGAACTCGCTGGATGCAGCTGGAACGTATGAAACAGGCTTATATATTATAGGGTTGGTTGCCAATGCTCCGCCATATTGAGAGGACTCAAGAGAGCTGTAGTACTTTAAAATCCTGATTTTTAAAGTACTTTGTAAAGTAAATTACTAAACATTTGCTTAATCATTACTTCCAACAAAATAACCAACGTTCCAGTGCTCCTACGCTTCCAAAATCGAGGCATACATGTTTTGATGATTATAAATTTAACCACAAGCGGTGATTAACGGGGTCCGAGCAAAATTTAAATTCAAGAACACACTAATGGAAGATATATAAATATAACATATAATTGTCATATTCAAGGAAAGATGTTCCACTTATAACCCTGAACTGCAGCCTCATTCACATGGTCAAAATGTCTATTCATAAGCACACAACATCCAGAAAACTCCATGCACACATTTCTCAAGTGAATTAAGGGCTTTCTTCAAAGCATATACCTGAAAAATCTTTGAAATTCTGGGGAAATTAAACATTTGTAGTGAAGAACACTAACGAAAAAAATATTGATATGACAGAGTTCATTATGAAGGAAAAATTGTTAACTAAGAAGTTCCCCTTAATGCCATACTGTGTCTTGGCAGTCAGGTTCTTGGAAACTAATGAGCCAGAATGTTGATTGCCTGATGAATTTCAGGTGCCGTTCAATGTTGTGTTTCTTAAATGAGTGGCAATGACAGAATGTCATGTTCAGCTTGTTCATAATTCTCTAACCGGGATTCGAACCCTCAACCTAAGGGTCACCAGCACAAGGCATTATCCCATTGAGACACTCATTCACGTGGTGAAAATGTCGCTTGATATGCACACATCATCAAGAAAACTCCAAGTACACATTTCACAAGAGAATTAAGGGCTTTCTTAAAATAGTACAGATCTGAACATTTTCTCTGTTAATGGTATACACCTAGTGATAGCCGTATGGTAGTTATACAATAACAAAATGGTCATATTGGCAAAATGGGTTGAGACTGTGGACGTTTGGCTTTTCTATGAAATTATGGGAAAAGTAAACATTTTTAGAGCAGAAGACCAGGGTGAAAAACATGCATCTGAATTTAGAGATGAATATGATGAAAGAGTTTTAAGTCCAGGTCAATCTAGTAAGGAGAAATAAGGATAGTTTAATGTTTTTTAAAAAGCGCCACCTTTGGGTGCAGTACCACAATTGGGATTTATGGTGGTGGGGGGTATTGGTATCCACCTAATAATAGTTGTATGTTTTTTTTTTATACAATAACAAAATGGTCATATAAGAAAAATGGCCTAACTGCTCCAACTTTATTGGCCAATATTTCTCAAATGGAACTAAATAAAACAAATTCTGTTAGATGATTTTTGTGAGGCTTGGTCTAAAGATTTTATGTGGCGATTATGGTGAATTTTTGTAGCCTGTGAATCTTTTTATCATGTTTGGCTTTAATATGAAATTGTGAAAAAGTAAACATTTTTAGGGCATAAAACCTGGGGTTTTATAGATGCATCTGATTCCAGACTAGAGATTAATATTATGAAAGAATTTTGAGTCCAGGTCAATCTGGTGAGGAGAACTAAGCATAATTCATGATTTTTTACAATTGCCCCACCTTTGTGTTGATAGGGTAGTGGGGGTTATTGGTAACCATACCTGAGTTTTCAACTTACGGTATAGGCTGCAGTATGACTTTAACAGAATTTGAGGGGGGGGGGGGGGGACATTAAAGAAACAATAGGGGACCTGCTTTGATTTAATTCTCTGAACAATCAAGTGTCAATTGTTATTTCTAGGGTACGGACCAAACTCTACCATTCATGAAAAAGAGAAAAACAACCTAAATAAGTATAATACACTAAATACATGACACAAAAATAGTTTGTAGTTGAGGACGCAGTGCTGGGTGACTGACAACCACCTCTGTTGCTACCTGTTGCTCCTGCATTCCCAAACCATGACATCACTCCACGAGACCGTGAGACTAGGGATTTCCGAAAGAAAGACGGACAGAAAAAAAAAAAAAAAAGAACAAACGAACAATAGAGCTAAATGGTCCTGTCAGAAGGTTTTTGTTCTCAGTGTGGGGCACCTTACTGCAGGAGAAAGCCAAACACCATTTAATACGGTAACATGTAAAGAGGAAGAAATAACGATCAAAGTGGAGGTGAGGACTTTCATGGCACATGTCTTTAGGTATTTCAGATATTTTACTTGTCTGAAAATAACTTTCAAAACATTTGTTCGGCAAACTTTCCAGTGACCTTCAGTGGCAGACTGGAAGCACAGTGCTCAATGACTTGAAAACCCCTCAGATAAAAAACAACACAGTAACAGGAAGTGCATTACCTCTCCGAAGGCTCCTCGTCCAATCACCTTGAGGATCTCGAAGTCCTCCTTGTGCAGCCTCATCTGCTTCACCTTGGAGGTGAAGGGTCGCGCTGCAGGGAGAGAGAGAGAGAGAGAGAGAGAGAGACGGTTAGAGATGCTAACAGTTCTCATCCAGACCAGAGGAGAAACCTATAAGGGGCTACCACGAAGACAATCTGACCGCAAGCCAGATTAGTTCAGCAAAAAAACGGCAGAAGAAATATAGGCTAGATTAAAAAGTACAATGGGAGAGAAGGACAACGTTTATGTTTGAGTAAAGGATTGCAACGAAAGCAATCGTTTGAGACACACTTAGTCTTCATTGCCCCTTTTTTATATTAATCACAATATCTTTGTGATAAGTGGCCTCCAGCAGTCTAGCAAGATTTATTCAGGTGGTCGTTAAAATGTTAGTCTAGTGTTTCCATGTTGGCCTTTCCTGAAAAGCAACTTCTCCTTATCAAGAGATTAATGTTGGGAGATGACTGAGGACTCGTTCATTTTAAGGGTTGGGTTTTTCTCGGTGGATTGCTCACAAAAGAAACCACAAGCGGTCAGGGCCTGGTTTCCTGCCTTTTTCACCCACCCAGGACCCCCTGCTTTACCTCTGGGGGCCATAATGGGCCAAAAGGGCTTTTTATATTATTTATATGAGAGAGTGTAAGCAAAACCTTGATCTACAACAGTCTCGCTACACAGGACGCAGGGAATGCAGATTAATTATTGTTATCACCATGGATACAATACAGAGAGAAGGACTTGGGAGGGAGGGAGTAGAGGGGTGAGGTGGAAGAGGAGGGGTTGAGGGCACTCCCAGATCCCCATCTACAGCCAACAACAAAGTCAGCATTTCCCTCATTTGTGAGGGAAGGCAATTGAACCACCTCCTGGTTTCCCTGATCCCAGCATGCCTAGCGTGAGCTCGATTGGCCGGCAGTGAGGGTCCGTTCGCTACACTGACACCCCGATTGTTCTGATACTGAGAAGAAGGAACGTAAAAGGGATATAGCTCTTTAAATGAGGTGATCCTTATATTACCAATGATGGCTGTACAGTACAAGGTCTTTCATAAAAGGGATTAGTCTAGACTTATATTAATAGCCTTCAGACAAGCTGGCCCATATGCACACTCAGACACACACACACACACAGCACACACAGTGTGTCAGCTTTACATGGCCTCTTATTAACAAAAGGAGTATTCTCTGCCTAACATCTGTTATGCACATTCACGCAGCATGGCGTTGGTGTACGCGTGTGTATGTGTGTGTGATCGTGTGTGTGCGTTCATGTGGTGGTGGTGGTGGTGGTAAATTGACAGGCGGCCAATAGCTGGCACCCATAGCCCATTTCTGCTATCCCTCATCAGCCAATCATCGCCAGAACTTGTCTGGTTGCCATGACTCCACAGAATCTCCCGGTGCTGTGTAGGAAAGATACTTTTCCCGCCGCGGAGAGACGGAAATGCCTGCTGATATAAAACAAACAGGCCACTCAGGACTCAACACTCTGTCCCACACACGCTGGGCTGAGCAAACCTTAAATGATCTCTCACACACACACACACACACACACACACACACACACACACACACACACACACACACACACACACACACACACACACACACACACACACACACACACACACACACACACACACACACACACACACACACACACACACAGTGCCTCTCTCAATCTTTAAACAGATATCTGTTATGGTATGCGCTCAATGCACTGTAGTGCTTATTATTGGTCCTCTTCAGCTCCGATAGCTTAAGATTCACACAGCACCAACAGGCCTGAACGATTAAAGATAAAATGTAAATGCAATAAATAAGAAAAGTGGCAGACATAAACACCAGGTCTGCAGCCTGGCCTCATTTAAGCTTCCAAAGAACAATGGTTCCATTGAATAAAAAAGTTGTTAATATGCTAAACATGTGTAGGGGGAAATCTAGAGGTAACAAAACAACAGACAACACAAATTACACATCGTCTGAAGCTGCCCCCACCCTCAGCGTTCACGAGGACCAGTGGCCAATAGCTAAACGTCACTCTGGGGAACCTTTCCCTGTAGTCAGCAAAGAACCCCATCAACACCACATCAACTTTACAAGGGTGGCCACTCGCCACATCTGATATTACCATTAGGTCATTATGTTTTATATACAGCATGGATAGAGATGAGACATGGAGAGACCGCACTGCATCTTTGAGAAAGATGCTGTTAATCAACCACCAACTGTATTCAAAATGTGCTCTTTGGTCACTTGCTTTGGATAAAAGTGTCTGCTATTGGCGAAATACTCAATCGTTAAGCGTTACAAACTCAGACTTAAATATATAGAATAGATGCATTATACTTCTTTCAAATGCAATGTCACACAGTACATCTGTCTGTTTGCACATGTTAATGCTACTTTGTCGTTAGCCAGCAAGCCAGGCTAATATTATCTTGCAGAGTAGGGAATTTAAAAGTAGGGAATATTAGCTTTTTGAACCTTTCTCAGAAAGGTCTCCTTTTGTTCCTGCCAGAAGCTCTTGGCCACCGTTAAGAGACAACTTGGGCCAAAAGAACACTCAAGAGTACCAAACAAGAAGGCCGGTAAGTATTTTTCTAGAGGGCAAAACTACGGGAAATGTTCTTTCTAAAAGTACACGAATAAGCTGCCTTTTGTTTTTGTTTGGTTTTAAGACATTATAGCAGCCAAATCTAATCCGTTTTCAACCTCAACAAAGTATTTGATTCGCTGGGCTTGCAAAACCTTGTTTTTCATGTCAAAGCTCACTTTCGGCCTCTCATTGATCTCGGTTATTGTAAACTCTTCTACCTTTTGTTAACAATTGACAGCAATGTCTCCCTGAGATGACTTTACACTCCGAGGCCATTCACCTCATCCGAAGCCTCACAAGGGAAGCCTTTATATCGTACAATAACGGTCACTGATGCGTATGGCTCACGCATGTTTTCCAAAAAAAAGTTCCTTAATGCAAAATGCAGTGCTCACACATAAACCCATGCTCCCTTGAGTGCAGTACTCACGAGGATCAGAAGCAGCTCATGTCCTGCGACATTCATTGTCATGTACCACACACACACACACACACACACAGAAAAAAAACTTGTGTTGGAGCGCTAATCTTGACGGTCCATCAAAATACACTTGCTTGGACCAAACATGGCAACGGTTGCCATGGCAAGGTGTGTGTGTGTGTGTGTGTGTGTGTGTGTGTGTGTGTGTGTGTGTGTGTGTGTGTGTGTGTGTGTGTGTGTGTGTGTGTGTGTGTGTGTGTGTGTGTGTGTGTGTGTGTGTGTGTGTGTGTGTGTGTGTGTGTGTGTGTGTGCACGATGACAACAGCTGCCAAGCCATGATGACATGCCAGTCATACCAAATTCTGACGTACACAGACACACACACAACTCACACACACAGACCGTAGTGGACAAATGGTTAGACAGCTACTCAACTACATAACTTAAAGATACTGTGAAAGGGTACACACCCTTTTAGAAAACTTAAATACTACACTAAGACTTATTCACACACATGCACACACCTATTTACAACACCCGAAAGTCATGCTTATACATAAACATGTAAAGACCAACCCTTCCATTCAACATACCTCCATAATCTCATCACACACACACACACTCCCACCTTGCAAATACATGAACACAGGCTCACTGTGAGCTTGTACGTACGTGTGAACCGCTCACACATACATACAGATGCAATTGGAACAGATTTCCCAAAACAGAGAAAGTCTTCCATATGACCCACATATATACATATTTGGAGCGAGCACACACACACACAGACACACACACACACACACTAACTGGAAAAACGTGCATGATGCCAGAACCAGCTAATCCTCAGGGCCGGATTGGTTTGGCCGGCCTGGCCCACATCAGGGGCGAAACAGGGCCAGCAGTGTTCCGGAACCATCAGCAGGGAAATGCGCTAACTACACGCAAGTGCCTTCACTTAATAGACGCTAGCAAATCACATGCTCGATGTTCACATTCTGGCCTCAGCCAAGGGTATTACCGTGTGTGTGTGTGTGTGTGTGTGTGTGTGTGTGTGTGTGTGTGTGTGTGTGTGTGTGTGTGTGTGTGTGTGTGTGTGTGTGTGTGTGTGTGTGTGTGTGTGTGTGTGTGTGTGTGTGTGTGTGTGTGTGCTGTATGTGCATTTGAAGCTGACGACTGTGCAGTTTCTGTCTATGCGGGGTGTCTGCGTGCTGTGTGTTTATGTAAGGGAAAGAGAACTTAAATGCACATTTCATTTGAAATTCCTGATGGATCATCGCAATTTCCAACAGATGAGTAGATTACACACATTCAGACAGAGACAGCGACAGAGACAAAGGAAGAGGAAGAGAGACACAAAGTAATGCAGAATCTCCAAACAAGCAGCTGTGGCTAGCCGTCTGCTCGATAGTTACAGTAGGTAACTGACCTAGCTAGCCCAGACCTCCACTCTGTAGAGGGACAGAGGGGGGGGGGGGGGGGGGGGGGGGGGGGGGGTCATCTGGAAGCCATAACAGATTATTTACTACCACAATGAGGTAACAACAGAAAAATGCAGCTTCCAGTAGACACTCGAAGCTGCAGAAAAGGGGGGGGGGAAAGACACAGACAATGAGAGGGAAAAAGAGACCGAGTGTGGGAAAGGAAGAGCGTCAGGATAAAATAAAGAGGAGGAGGTGAGATGGAGAGAGTGAGTTAAGGACAGAGAGCGAGGACGAGAGACAGACACAGTGAGAGAGAGAGGCCGAGAGAGAGGGAGAAAGAAAGTAATAGAGGGTGAGAAAGAGGCTGAGATGAGGGAGAGAGATCGAGAGTGAGTGGAGAAAAAGAGCAGAAGGCAGAAACGGGAGGGGGAGCGTAGAACCAAATTAATGGTCGCCCTAACCCAGTGCATGAACTGCGCAAGCCAGCATGACCCAAAAATGACGTTACCACGAATCTCACAAACCGTTCACACGGTTCTCTGTCGTGTGTCCTGTACCTCTGCAATCTCCAAGCTCCATGTGAAGACAGAGTGCCCAAACGGTTCATTCCAGCTCACTGCTACGACAAAACGGCAACCATAATGCATGGCTGAGCACCGAATGCCCCTGCATTTCTCGAATGTCGCATTATGGCAACTTTGAATTCTGCTTAACAATTCCCAGATTGGGAACGTCCTTCCATTCCCTCTGACCGTGAAGAGACCGCCGGGAAGAGGGGCGTCTGGGGGGGTTCTGGAGGCTGGAGGGGGGGGCAGGTTGGATTCTATGGGCTTATCACACCTCGTAACATTTCTTGGATTACCTCAAACCTTGGCTTGTATGAAACGTACCGGCGGCGACCCCCTTCTCGTGATGTCACAACATTTCTGACATACTGGCCGACTTAAAACCACACAATGTAAGCCAGTCAGAACACCCGCTTAATGACTTCGAAGTGATTCTGAGCATGTCAGAAAATGCCGCATCTGAGCTAATATTTGGCCCATTACAGGGAGGGAAGGATTTTCGGGTCGTTTTTTCCTTACATGGAAAGTTTTCATGCTTCGGCATTCAAAACTCCAAGGAAGCCATTAAATTCTAAAAGGCTTGTTAGGTTCAATTGATATCACATGTCTATGGGCTTCTTCTTTGGAGGAGAAGGAGGAATTTTGCCATAAAAAAAACAGTCAAAGGAAACACTAGCGTTAGCTCCCAATTTAAAATGGCTACGTCAGTGTCATAGCAATGCTCCCGTGCCAGCAAAAGCCAGTGCCCTTAGCTAGCCTTAAGGTTAGTGGTAGCAGGCTCAAGAATTACTATCAATGATAAACCAGGCAGAAACCATGTCCACTAGTACAAAATTACAATGTACTTCCCCGGACAATGAATTCATAGAATCAGAAGTACCGAATCCAATGGAAACCTAGAACAAATTTGGCTCACATTAAAACCTGTACACTAGAATAAAAGGTTTCAAGGTTGAAAAAGGTTCGAAATAAACTTGATGAATAACAGCGGATTCAAGCATGAATAAATAGCTTGCTTATCAAACTCAGAAACCAGCAGCGTGTGACTGTATAGTCTAGTGCCTAAAAAAAGAAGAGCATCTGTGCCCACTACTACTTAAACAAAACTCCATCCCTTTTAAGGGTTTCATTTACAAGCAGCACACCAACAGCCAGTCAATTATTCAAATCACGGTTGGAAATTAACCCTGTGGTAACCAGAGGCTTTATCAATCCAGATGTGCAAAGACCAGAATAGAATGAGAGAGAGACACCAGACTTGAATGCTCTCTCCCTCGCTCGCTCAAATAAGATACAGCTCCGTATGAATATAAATAGATGCAGCCACAGACCCACACGTGATATGTGCACACACACACACCCAAACAAATGGGCCGACTGCTACCCACAGGCTCGGCCCGGGTCGGGTTTGGGGACGATGGTGGGGGGCTGGGGGGGGGGGTACGAATCTACCCATCATGAGGGTCACATGATAAGTCAGATCCCTCAACTATATTGATAGGCCATAGAAATGTGTGTTTGTGTTTATCAGTGCGTGCGTGCGTGCGTGTGTCCTTGAAATAGCACAAGGGGTGGCCAAGCATTCAATGGCTTCAAATGCTAGTTGTGTTGCTGATAGCCACATAGGCAACACACACACACACACACACACACACACACACACACACACACACACACACACACACACACACACACACACACACACACACACACACACACACACACACACACACACACACACAACACCAAACATACAACGATCGCAAACAGGATGTGCCGAAAATATGAAGTAACCCAAATGCCAAACAACTAAATCAAAAACAACTACAAAACAAACCGCCCATCGAAACAATGCACCCGTTCAAAAACAGCCCTACCCCTGTAACACCCCCCCCCCAGACCCCCCATAGCAACACACCCAGGGCATGCAGTGTGAGAACGCCAGCCAACACGGGGAATGAGCGGGCCAGGTTCTAGGTTCAGGAAGAACCTCAAAGAGGCACCCAAAGCTCCACACCCAAGCTCCCGACCCTGCAGCCCCGTCTCAGGCCACAGGGTGAACAGGACTGGTCACAGTCCCCGTGTCAACACCCCCCCCCAGAGGGATATCAGCAGGAGATACAGCCGCCACAGCATTAGTCTGGTGTTCCTACGCGTGACCCGTTTGGGAGATGGTCAGGTGACCGTCTGAACTCAAGGGTTGAGTCATGATGAGAACCATATGGTCAAGATAGAAGGATGGGAGATATGAGGGAGAGGGAGGGAGAAGGGTTGACTGAGTGAGAATAAATAGCGTGAGAGAGAGAGAGAGAGGGAGATCAGGGGACTGTCTGACTACCTCGCCCTAACGTAACCCGTCATCGTGTTATGTCATGAGAGCCATCTAGAGTCCCTTTTAAAAAGGACCCAAAGCCAGAACCATGAATATATTAAAGTGGGTTGAAAATGTACCAAACTGACCCAGGGTCAGGAGTCTGTTATATCAGGAGAACCTTATAGAGTCAAAAGCAAGGGAGAGAGTCATAGTGCCATTCATTATTCCAGGCACCGTGTTAAAATTGTCCACCAAGCAGTTAGGGCTTGCCTTTTTATGAACATTTAGGAAAACTTTGGCCTGCCTTGTGACCAATGATTCGTACCACATAATCAACTATGTCTGACATGGAAGGCATGGATCAACTCATAAAGGTTCATGTTAACGAATTCTGACATCAAATCTGTTGCGTCGTCCACTTTATAAAAGGAGTCAACTGAAATAGAAAAACATGGAAGATTAAGTAAAAGAGGTGTGTTAACACTGTAATGCTAAATCCACTAGAATACTGGACTTTCATGATGCGTTCTCTGAAGTGAGAACAAGACCAGCGCAGAATCACATGCTCACACTTGCCGTCTGTTCTTTCAACCCTGACTTCCTTTAACGTTTAGGAATGGTTTTAAGGGCCTGCGCTTCCAGTCAGCCCCATCTTTGAGTCATCCAATTAAAACGAGACGGACAGTTCCCCCCCCCCCCCCCCTCAACAGACTCCCTTCATCCCAGGAACAAATAACTTTATTGGCAAAGATCCGAAAGACAACTTCTCCCACATCACACAGAGAGAGAAAAAAACCAAAGCGCTGGTGCCTAAGAACAGTATTTACAGTTGGACACTCACTGTTGCCATTCAATCAGAAATAATAATAGCTTCACTTATATGCCTTCCAACTTTCAATACATGCCAACTGCCAAAACATACATGTTCATAAAAAAAGAGAATGAAAGGGAGACAGTGATACAGAGACAAAATGAGAGAGAATTGGATTCAGGGAGAGAAACAGATGAAGAAAGCGAGAGAAAATAATCAAGTGTAATAGACAAACTCAGAGACTCAGAGAGAGCTAGAATAAGAACTATAGAGAAAGACCGAAAGGAAAAAGGTAGTAGAGACCACAAGAGACGAAGACATACAGAAATCGAAAGACCATAGGCCACGGACCGTCGGGGGAGAACGCTGAAAAGACGCAGACAATGAATCTGCCACGCACACACTCACACCCCCCCACACACCCCCCCCCCAGTATACCATCTCTGTGGAAAAAACCCAAACAGCACCGTGAGCCATGAAGGCAGAGACGACCCCGGTGGTGTCAGCACCCCGCCATTCAGTCAGGTCTTCCTGGAGCTTCCCTGCGGCGGTATGTGTCATGGTGGAGGTAACCCGAGACCCCCTTCTCACTCTCTGGGAACGAGCCTGGGAAGGTGTGCCACGACCGGGGCCCGTCAGGAAGCACCTGGGGGTCCCTGGGGGGGCCATTCGACGGGGGACAATGACGGAGGTCGCTGATACAACGTGGTGGAACCTGCTCCACGCCTAACGGACCCTCTAGACATGTAAACAGTGACACACATGTATAGATGTGTGTTTATACGGGCAAACTTCGATTAGGATTAAGATTAGATTAGGACTTTCTACCCCAAACCAAATTACCGGTATACATACCATAAAACTGGCCGTTAGGGAGGCTTACTTTAAATATCATAGCCAAATTAAATTCCCCTAAGCTCTACAGCTGTGGATACTCTCCTTTATAATGTACTGTACTGTTATCTGCTAAAACATGACGGAGATGGCTGTGGTATTTATGTCTGTGTATGGCTGTATGTTTTATTTTACGACATAATGGCTAAACTCTCCAGGGAAATACCCTAATGTAGCTAGCAGGGAAATGGCCAGGACTCTCTCATAGCACTGATGGACTGAACATAATGAGACATCCTTCAATCTGTACACCAGAGAGAATATAATGTGTATAAGCAAATAATGTATGAACACTGCACGACAGAGGGAGATGTGGGTGGGGAAGTGGGGAGAGAGTGGGTGAGTGAGAGAGAGTGAGTGTGTTGTTGTGAACATGAGAACTTTAGGACCACAGGCTATGGTGGCTGAGATGGCCCGAACACCGTCTCCAGCCAAATACTTTCTAAGGAATGTAAACTGTGTGCAAACGCGACGGAGAAGGCGTTATTTCTGTGTGGGAGTATTCAACCTTCTCTTCCACAATAATACTGCATAATGACAAGACGAAGGAAGAGTTGAGAATGGTTGGATATGTTATACAGCCATAATTAGAATAATAATAATGATATGCTTGTTTGAACAACCATAATACATGTATTCCAAAAGACATGTGTGCATACACGTGTATGTATACACAGGTTTTAGGCTATTGAATTGTTGCTGCATTCTTGGATCTGAAAAATAAAGATATAATTTGCCAACACCATTTGTACAGTTTTTCCATGTTTCCATAGAGAGAAATTTAATAATTGACCAACTCGGTTTTTATCTCTGCTAGGAGAATGCGGTGAAATATATCAAAATTTAAGTAATAGACACATGCACCCTCCTCCATTAGAGCCCTCAACAACAGACTAGCCTGTGATAGCCAGCAGAGACTAGCATGGCTGCTAATTACACACTCCAGCACTAAAGTGTCAGAGTGCTGGGGCTTGTAACCAAAAGCATCCCCGAAAATATGCACTTGTCGGCAGCCAGAGCTTGCCCGGGCAGGCCTGGTGCTCAGTGCTGGGGCGAAGGTATACACGCACGCGACTGCAGCTAGGAGGACAAAGATTGATGAACTAGAAATCGGATTAACACTACATAACGTGAGCATGCTGTATGTATAGCCACAGTCAGACACAAACTTTCATATAATGTATAATATCATTGTATATAACAACTATATCAAAATGCATGTCATGATAATGTTTGTAGTTGAAAGTATGTTTAGTCCCTACATCTGTCCAATTTTGTTCAGATATACAGTGGCAGAGACGGGAACAGGGTCTCTACTGCGGTACATTTATTAGGCAAACACTTGCACACTGGCATACTGTTTGGCTGGTGGTGGACTTGTGGCGGAGCAGTAAGCCCCAAACCCCCATTACCATCCAGGGGGAGGAGATAAGAAGAAGGTGGGTTGGTAGAGGTTCCTGGGAGTGCACATACAACAAAATGGCTTGCACCAACTTCAGATGTACTCCCCAGTCTGTGATAGCCAGCACAATGTTCTTTGCTGTGGAGAGGCAGTATCAAGTCTGGGGAGACCAAGGCAGAGAGAAGGCCAGCTTCCTCACTGGCTTGAGGCTACGATTGGCCAGTATGGAGGCAGTGGTGGAGAGGAAGATGAGGGGCCTAATCAGGGCAATCCTGGATAACACAGCAACCCATCCCCTCTATGAAGAGCTGTGGCAGACGGGGAGCAGTCACTGGCTCCTCCCTCCCAGGTGCAGGAGGCAGCCTCGTTCCTTGGTGCCGACAGCCACCAGGCTGGAAAACAGCCTGACTGCCCGAGACCCGCAGACTATGCCTATATTATTATTTGTCTATTGTATTTGATGGTCTTATTTTATTGTAATGCATTTTCTCAACTTGCAATCTAAGTTTTTGCCTCTCTTTCTGCGCCTGTAAACATCCACATCCCCCCCCCCCCCCGTCGGAATCAATAAAGTGTTATCTTATCTTTCTCATAACAAGCAGAGCTCAGCTCACCACAGCTCCTGTTGAACCGTCTTCCGCAGGATTTCCACAAGCTATCGGATGAATGTACTTTGGTTTGTAAAGATTATACAATCTGAGAAACCACAAAATCAAAACCTCAAAGTCCAAGTCACGTCTGCAGTGGATAAATACAGGAAAACAATAAGTTATAACAGAAAGGAAACAATCCTTTACAAAACAAATATGTCGGTGACCCCTCCAGGTGAACCACCATCACCGCCAAAACAACAGAGAAGGGAAAGGCCTGGTCCTTATCTCCCAGAGCGTTACGTCTCTGGCTAGGGCCTGCTGGGCGCTGTTAGCGGTTAGCGCGGGGCTAATGGATCGGTGTCACGTTAGCGCTAACTGGCAGCCGTGCAGATAAGACAAGAACAGAGAACATGTGACCCCGTTGATAAGAAGCTTGTGTAGAGTGAGTGTGTGTGTGTGTGTGTGTGTGTGTGTGTGTGTGTGTGTGTGGTGTGTGTGTGGTGTGTGTGGTGTGTGTGTGTGGTGTGTGTGTGTGTGTGTGTGTGTGTGTGTGTGTGTGTGTGTGTGTGTGTGTGTGTGTGTGTGTGTGTGTGTGCGCGCGCAGGCCCGCCTCTCCCTATACGCAGAGCACCAAGTACCCCCCCCCCCCCCGAGCGCTCACGAAGGGCACCGAAACGGCCAGCAGCGGCCCTGTGGTGTGTCGGGTGCTTTGTTTTGACTAGGTTGCTAGACATCTAGGAAATCATCAACACCGAAAGGAGATTTCACCCGATATCCTACCATTTCCCTCACCACACACCACACACACACACACACACACACACACACACACACACACACACACACACACACACACACACACACACACACACACACACACACACACACACACACACACACACACACACACACAACTAGAAGGTAAGGCATCAAAACATAGGGCAGCCAATTATGACACCTTTATTATGACCTGTGGCTGGTACACCTTTTATGTAGCCTGGTACTAGTAATTATGGAAGTTAATGAGTGAGGTCAAGCAAGGTGATCCAATAAGTGAAGACTAATTGTCATCCTTCAACACCCTTTGGCATCAGTTTGTTCAAGAAAGAGGCCATATTAACAATGTGTGAGTGGAATAAGTTCAAGGCTATGTGACAAGAGAGAGCAGAGGGGTCAGTGTATTTGAACCCAATACAATTTGCAGGGAAATTATATTAATATTAAAGAGCCATTGATATAAAGGCAGTGCTATCCTCAAGATGGAAACTTACTGGCTGAAAATAGAGAAACACATTACATACAAACACATGAAATACATTATATTACGTATATAATATATATATGAATTATATATAAATATATAGCTTCTGATGAAACATATGAACCACCCCGAAACATCTTTATCTGCATAATTTGTTATCCACAAAGTAAACGCTTCTTTTCTTGTCAAAAACAAAAAAAGATTGAAGTGATGTGAAAACACATGACTAATTATGCATGGGTCTGATAAATGACAACATCTTGGACTTGGATCTTGGATGTACAGACACCACAGAACTACTGAGGGAGGGGTGGGGGGGGGGGGCGTTTCCCATGATGCAATGCTCTATATATAGAGATGACGGAGGGGGGTTTCAGACAATTGAGATGACAATCAACCACAGGATTTCCCCTGCGGAGAGACGGAGACTTCCTCTGTGTGTGTCATGAAATATCCGTGCTGCATGCAAGTGTAAAGGACTACCAAGTGGATGCTTTGCATGCACATGCACACACACAACTTAACAAAAACACCCACACAACCAATTAAACCACTTCTGCAAATCTCAGCAAACCATAGAAGTGGTTTCAGTTCCTCCAGTCCATATTGATCACAGTCGAGTGAGAGCAGCCTACAGACGTGTTAGAGAGGCGTTAAAAGACTAGACCTGGGTGCTAATCCTTGCCTCTGCCCTCTAGGATTTCTAATTAAATCACTCTATATCATACCTGAGGAACTCCCTGATTATACATCTATTTAACAAAATCAGTAAAATAAAAAAATAATAAAACCGCAACTAAAGACTTGCATGTATTAAGCTTATGTATATTGTCTAATGATTATCATTAATGATTTAATGATAAGTAAAGGAGCAATTGATCTTCAAACATAAAAATGGAAGTAGTTGAAGATCACAATCAATTAATGGGTGATAAATCGACTGTGATGAACTGCGCTGGATTGTTCTACACACTTAATGTATACCATGTTCATACACAGTATTGAAATGTTGTTCATAATTCATGCATATTGTAATAAATATCATGATGCTGTATTATATTCCTATTTTAGCGATGAGCTGAAAAACCGTGTTACTTATAGTAACATTGAGATCATCAGCATGACCTAGCCTAGCCTAACGTCCTTCATTAAACCAGTCAGTGAATAACCACTCAACGCACAGCCGGTCAACAAGGCGGTGATTCAGACGGGCCAGGAGGCTGACTGAGAAGTGTGTCACACACGCATGTGAGGGTGTGTGCACGCGAGGGCGTGCGCATGAGCAAGTGCACGTGATGGTCTGAATGGCCGCCATTCAGGCTAAACTGTGAATGAAGAGTGTTCCTCAGATAACCCATGTGCTGGTAGTATTGGGGCCATGCTAATACTGGAGGAGGAGGAAAGACGGTGGGACAGAGTGGATGGCAAGGGCATATAGGTGAAAACCCAGGTGTGTATCTCACACACACCACACACACGCACGCAAACACCCCTTGTAAACTAGCAGCATAAATTAAACAACAAACGTGGCCAACGGGACACAGAACATGTGTGTATAGTCGCACACACACACATAAGGCCAAGGGGATTGTAGGAACAAGCCGGCGCAGCACAAGTGAAGGGCGTCGGTCCACCTGAAGCAGCAGAGCCAGGCATGAGCAGAGCAGGAGGGGACTAACAGGAGGAGGTAACACGAGAGAACACTCTGAGACCTCTGTGTGTGCGGCACAGCGCCAGCTCACGGTAACCCTGGTTCATACAGACAGCTGCTGCTACGGCAGCTCTGTGCCTTTTTCATGACATTTGTCGTTTTCAGGTTTGTTTTGCTGTGAGAACATTTGTGTCCGTTGGCTGTAGATCATCCTGTCTAAAGTTAATGTCAAATAATGAAATAAACATTCAATGTATGCACCTCCTGTATTACCTCCCCCGTCTAATTCCTGTATGTCTTATCATAACGGGAAATAATGAATTCTGAGACTAATTTGATCGTATCGATAATGTGACTGCAACGTTTATCTGCGTCTCTACATCATTGGTCAAACTATGCGCTATTCAACATTGGCCACTTAAAAAGTGCCTGGAGAGGAAGAGGGGTGAATTTGTGTGTGCATGTTTGTGAGTGGTGCACACACGCACGTGCATGTGTGCACGCAGCATGCCGCATGTGTCCGTCTGACTCATCGTCTGTCCACACCTCTTTCTCACCCTCTCCCTTTACTGCTTTCTCACCCTTTTATACGCACACTCATGCATGCAAACACACCCATACCGAGTGATATGTCAGCAAAAATACACACCAAGAAGAACCACACATATAATCACAACCACCAGGGCCGATGTGAATTTATATGATCTGAAGTGCATTCTCTCTCTTGTTCCTTATCTCTCTCTCTCCTCTCTCTCTCTCTCTCTCTCTCTCTCTCACGTACAAACCACTCTCTATCACTAGGCAAAGTTGGGATACAGGAAGAGAGTGTCGCACACGGTGGGAGGGGCCAGTGCAAGAGCATTTGGTGGAGAGAGAAAGAGAGCGAGGAAGACAAGAGAGGTGGAGAGGGGAAGAGAGAGAGAGGATCAAATGCGACAAAAGGTGCGATGCAGCAGAGCACGGCGAGAGACAGAGATGGCCCATAGATTAGCAATCAGGCTGAACATGGGAGGGGCGGAGAGAGAGAGAGAGAGAGAGAGAGAGAGAGAGAGAGAGAGAGAGAGAGAGAGAGAGAGAAGAGAGAGAGAGAGAGAGAGAGAGAGAGAGAGAGAGAGAGAGAGAGAGAGCAGAGAGAGAGAGAGAGAGAGAGAGAGAGAGAGAGAGAGAGAGAGAGAGAGAGAGAGAGAGAGAGAGAGAGAGAGAATGGATGCGGGTGGAGTTGGAGGACAAAGAGCCAGGCCTCGGCCGAAGAGCAGCTGCTGTTCTCCCCAACATCACACCTCGCCTCCAAATTCCACAGTCAGCCCCAGTGATGAGGGGCTGCAGCCTGAGTCAGCACCACACACACACACACACACACACACACACACACACACACACACACACACACACACACACACACACACACACACACACACACACACACACACACACACACACACACACACACACACACACACACACACACACACACACACACACACACGGGATGCTATGCTCTGGCTACGGCAGGGGTTGAGGGACAAAAAGTGGATTTCCAGACCCGGCACCATGACTGGGTGATGACACCAGAAGGGGGAGGGGTTAGGGCACTGAACGGACTGATTAAATGGAGTGACGTGGTACTGCTGCAACAATGGGTGTTTTTTGTTTTTTTTTGCTCTGTGATCTTTCAATTTAAATAGGAATGAGAGTGAGAAGTAGAATCAAAGCAAACGCAAACCGCCGAACGTGTGCAGACAAAACATGGAACTTTAAAAAGTGTAATTAACAGATGGAGGAAACAAAAACAAAACTGCCATCCTGGTATTTTGTCCTGAAGCTCCACCTGCGGCACAGCTTATTTCCTGCTTTTCCTCTTCCAACCATAAATCATGGATTCCGATAATAAGAACAATCAGTCCATCAATTAATTACAAAAATCTATTCAAAATATGCATGTCTGTGACTGCAGAATTAAACCGGTGTTGCAGCAGAGACTTTAAAACATGAACTTGCTGAAAGATGATAGATACTGACAGGGGGTTGAAAGTTGAACTGTCAGCACTACGGGGTCTAGAACAAAGAGACAGGATGAGGTGATGTCGAGTGTTTGGCTCCATCCCATAATACTACAGCTGGGCTCTGTATGTGTCACATTGTAACTTCCTGTGTTACACAGGAAGGAGAGAAGAAAGGTGTAGGGGAAGTGCTGAAAGTGGACATATATCCCAATGTATTCCAGCTTCAGGATGAGATCCCAGCGTGTCCACACAATTCACACTAAATATTCTTTGGACGTGGCAGAAACAAAACGTAACACAAATTTGTACGATTATCATGTGTTCTACAATATATTTTGGATAATATCTGGGTTGTCAGCGCACACACACACACAACCCACTTCCCTTCACTCCCCGCAATCAGAGGCAAGCGGTGGGCCTAGCCGGCCGTTTTGACTCTTGCGAAAGTTGCGACTATCCAGATTCGCTCAATTACAGTCATCATCATAACTACCATGCATATTTGCAAGGACCTTTTCATGTTTACTGACACACTTTAACTCGCGCCGCAAAGAGCAGTTAATGGGATCGGGTTGCTCTTGATAAGGGAAGAAATAAAGACGTTGTCACGCATCACGTTGTGATACATTGATCACATAGCCTGCCTCACAGTCTTTGCTTTGCGTTCTCTGCTACGACAACATCCTGCTCGTAAGGAAGGATTGTGGAAGCGCTTTCCCTGGTCTGTCTGGGCTGTGTGTACAACAGCCGCCCCTGTTTGGTGGGAGACGGGGGCGCGAGAGACAGGCGAGGTATGCATGCCGGTATGGTCTGCAAACAGGCAACAGCTCCTTCAGAAGACAAACAATGGTGTGGAGCAGCATTCTTTAATTCACACACACACACACACACACACACACACACACACACACACACACACACACACACACACACACACACACACACACACACAGTCAGTCCCAACATGTGCCATCATTTAGGATGACAAAGTCGCTCTGTCTGTCGTGTGTTTGTGCGCGAGTCCTTGTGTGCATGTGTTTGGGGGTCTGTGTGTGTGTGTGTGTTTGCACGTGTGCATGCATGGATATAGAAAACTAGCCAACTGTCCTCTGGGTTTGAAAGTTTGTTCCAGTGCAGAATGAAGGTAACATTCCACTGTTAGCATTTGTAATATGCTTTTGCGCTCTACATATGTGTCACACAAACCAAACCAAGAAAAACTTTTACACTATATTAAAAACCTCTGTAGTGTGTTGAAAGTCAATGCTATTCACACAAAATGTTGTACAGCTATTCATAATGGATTTGAACCCTCTGTAACTAAGCCCTTTAGAAAATAACGCCAGCCATGAAATGGAATCAACCAAGCAGAAAAAGTACAAAAAAGCATTGCCTTTTAATCTGAGTACAAAAAAAGACTTAATACTATGCTACAATACTATGAATAGTAACAGTCACCATCTTCATATATTGTTCTCTAAAAAAACAACAACAGCATTTCTGAGCAAATAGGTATCGTTCCCTGAATGCTCGGTTATCTCAGCCATCCAGTCCTGAAGCCCTCAGCTGGTCAGGAGGTCCCTTATAGCTGGGGAGGGAGGTACCTTATGGAGGGGGAGGACCTGGAGCTCCCTGGAGGAAAGACCCAGGGAGGGAGGAGAGTAGAGAATATAGAAGAAAGAGGTTTAAAAGATAAGTGAATTTAAAGATAAAAAAAAAGGTATATCCCCATGGGGAAGGAGGGGCTGAAAGAGAGGGAGGCGATAGAGGTAAGGCCGGGCTAAAAGAATGAGATAAAAAGGAGAATGAATTGACTTAAAAGGGAAAATACAAAATTGAAAAAAGGCATCCCGGAGCGAAATGTAGAGAGGTGACGAGACGAGAGAAATGTAGAGACGAGACAGAGACACAGAGAGAGAGAGAGAGAGAGAGACACAGAGACAGAGACAGAGACACAGACACAGAGACAGAGAGACAGAGAGACGACAGAGAGACAGAGAGAGAGAGAGAGAGAGAGAAACCTCCCGCCCTCCCAACATCACCTCCCCGGGACCTGAGCTGACTAATCACCAGCGGAGCGCTTAGGGAGCAGGGGCCCAGCTAGGGGGCGAGAGAGAGAGAGAGAGAGAGAGAGAGAGAGAGAGAGAGAGAGAGAGAGAGAGAGAGAGAGAGAGAGAGAGAGAGAGAGAGAGAGAGAGAGAGAGAGAGGGAGAGAGAGAGAGAGAGAGAGAGAGAGAGAGAGAGAGAGAGAGAGAGAGAGAGAGAGAGAGAGAGAGAGAGAGAGAGAGAGAGAGAGAGAGAGAGAGAGAGAGAGAGGCTGGAACGACCCGAGCTCCTGACACGATCTGATGACACCACACAATTAGCAGCTCTTTCCCCCCCGCCTAATAATCCCCCAGACGACTTGGCTAACTGTTTTTTTATTGGCCACCTAAGGGAGCGCGCTAGTGAAATAGTCGCCGACTCACCCAAACCCATTTTGACTCACTGGTATCTATTTGGACCGGCTCGCACACAAATCTATAACACCAAGAAATATTTGAGAATGCTTGGTGGTCATGTGTATTATCGTTTGGTTGCAGCTATCGTGGCCCCCGTTTAGAATGCTTGAAACCAGAGTGTTGTGGTGTAACATAGCAGTTAGCAAAGCCGTTAGCATAGCATAAAGGCCCCCTAATGCTGTGTGGGGCTGTTTGACACAATGGAAACCCCCTCTGGGGTTGAACAGTGACACCGGAACTAAGAGCTATTTTGTGTGTTTTGTAACCTAAAAAACACGTGTAATGTTTTTCAATTCAACCCTTTGTATAAAGGCAGAGACCTCATTTATTCTATCATAGCAATGTTAATATCATGATCAGTGTGAAGCATTTCCCCCTTTAGTTTTTTTTTTTTAATCTATCAGCCTTTTTATCAGTTGAACAATTCAATATGTATTATTTACATTACTACTACAGAAATAAACACACAATTGAATGAATAAACAAGGTGGGTGCTTACATGAATACAGTACATAGACATGAATCTGGCAACTTGGAATACGGAGAGAACACTAGATGACCTCATGTCTCCGAAATGACACAAAAACTCTAATTTAGGATATCACCAAATCCCCCGCAGACAGAGGCACAATACAACCCAGCCAGCCAACTTCCTGGCTGATATGACATCACCTACATGCTTAACCAGGTCACTTCCTTCCTGTTTTATCGACTCAATGAGGAGATCATGGATTAAATATCAAATAAGACTTGTTTTTGGGGAAAGAAACACATTTAGATAATATACGCAAATAAGATCAGTCACTGAAGCATAAAATCAAATCTCTGCCCGCGAGTTTATTATTATCCAGATAAACAAAACATTTTTGATCCTCAAACTACAATCTAATTACCTGAAATATCTTCTGTGAATCTATTAATGAAGGTTTTCTACCACATACCAAAGCAAGCTTAAAACACAAAACTAAGATTCCACCCAACCCTGGGAACAGTTGCACCCCTAGCATGTGAAGTGTGTTTGTTTATGTGCGTGCGACGTGCGTGTCACTGTGTGTGTGTGTGTGTGTGTGTGTGTGTGTGTGTGTGTGTGTGTGTGTGTGTGTGTGTGTGTGTGTGTGTGTGTGTGTGTGTGTGTGTGTGTGTGTGTGTGTGTGTGTAGGCTGCAAAAGGCATGTGGCCAATATAAGCCTGGTATGGGTGGAGTCCCCCCATTTAATTGTAGCTAAACAGCTGGTCACTGCTGCAAGGCCTGCCCAGAGACCAGGCTAAGATGGAAGGTCAGCCTGCCCGGCCTTGCTGGCATGGCAGGTCTTTTTTAAAATCAGCCAAACCTGCCCTACAAGACATGAGGTGGCGGGTATAGGTAGGAAAGCAGGAAATTATGAAATAACTATAGCTGTGGGTTCCATTTTTCTCCTTAAAAAAATGGGACGGTTGGACAGGCCCCAATTGTGCTTCATTTTGGTTTGGCCGTTATCTAAACTGTTGGTACTTTGTGAAATTCTTGGTTTCTTTACAGCGCTCTTGCAGTGAATGTGAGGAGGGAACTGCGTACATAGTGTACCGCCATAGTTTCCCCTATGGCTGCGGGTCATGCAGGGGTCTCAATTACAGACGAAAGGAGGTCACCCCACAAGAAGAAAAGCAAACGCAACACAAATGTTTGTCTTCCTCTGTGGCTCAAATATAGCGTTGAAGAGGGGAGAAAGGAAACCGCACCACCTTTGTCATGGCCGTGTTGTAAAAAAAAAAAAAGACCCAGCAACCTTGTGATGCCGGTGTAATGTGGTAGATCTTCTCACAGTGCGGCCCGACTCCGGAGGATGCTAGCGGTCTGAGTTTGAGCCATGACAGTATCTGAGGTGTGGGGTGTAGTTCGTATGCAAACTTTTGCAGTGTCTTAAAGTCGCCTTGAGCAAATAAACTAGCATGCACAAAGCGAAGGTTCTTCAGAGGCTTTGCTAGGCATGGCTGATACAAACAGTAGAAGTAGAGGTTGCAATCCAAACACAAAAGGGTTCCATGGCCATCTGAGAATTAAATTGAATTCAAATGGAATGTTTTTAATTGAATAGTGAAGTTTATATCAACTTTTCCGATTCAATATTTAGTCTGGTTTTCAATTATTAAATCAATAATTATGCTTCTTTGGCTCGTTCTTGTTCTCTTGTAACTGATGAGGGCCATTCGCAATGAATGATCAAGATTAACTGAACAAATATATATAAATCATTGAACCACAATAATTTAACAATCCCTTCCCCAACCCCAAACAACCAACAATAGGGGTGCCAATTTGTGATCCCCATGCGAGCAGGAGTGGAACCGGGTCTAACGTTTCATGCGCCCCCCGTAGAATGTTCCTGGATGGACAGAGGGATTTAGTCGCCTTTTGAGCACTTGAGAAGGCGGACGTTATGATCCTATGCAATTTTTGGAGGACGCAATCGATCACATGCACACACTTTGGGCTTTCATGATCTAATCCGGGCCGCTGTGGCATTGCGTCAACTGGTAGTGTGGGACTTTCTCACGTTAAACTGGTCCCAGTCCCAGTGCTGTCATAGGGTTTTCAACAGTTCAGTTCAAATGTTGGCTAGTAGAACTATATTTCTAGAACAGCCTGTTTGGTGTTTAGGGGTGTGTATGTAATATCACACACAAACCTGGGAAGGGCATTGGTCTCAGAGTACAACAGAGTACAAATCCTACCCTGGACATTGTGACTTATGACAGTTATCAACATCGTTAAAGGCCAAAACATCAGCTATGTTCTCATACTGTGGTTACCAAGAATAGGAACATTGCAAGTAAAAATAAAAATGTTGTTGTCGCATAGTTTAATGATTAGGTTTACTCTAGTGAGCACAATACAAATGAGTGAATAGGGTACACAAAACCCACTCCTGTCCCGTCCATCTATTTTCAACAGTATAAGGTGCATCGTTAAGTTACAGTTCGATTCCCCAAAAACCTCCAAAATAAAATCGTCTGTTCATCATGAATGTACTTCAAATCCCCTTCTTTGCACCAGTACTACAGCCATTCCTGCTCCATTACACACCAAGGCTGACACTGTGACTTAGTGGGTGTGGGTTTCCAGCCCTGGTGAGCCGATGCTCGTTAGAAAAACTCAATACATACCCGCTCCCATCTGTGGCAATACGAAATGTGCCAACATCTATGGAAAAATACATAACAACTATTGTACCCTAACCCTAACATGGTGTTTGAGACTATCATAACAGTGGCAGGAAAGGTTGAATGGTTCAGTTGTCGAACACCAAGGTTAAAGGTTCTAGGTTCCATCCCAAACTACCCCAGTCTCCCTCCAAGCAGGTCATGGGGGCTTGACCTGTACCTGCTCATTTAGGTAAGTTGATTGAATGGCCATAGTTAGTCACACATAGATTCACAGGTTCCCAGTATATTGCCCCAGTATGCCAAGTAGGCTTACGTCGATTAATGAATTTATTGCAATTCATATCTCTTGAGTCCTCTCAACATGGCGTATGATTGCCTATCAAAAATCCACAAATACTTTCTGATCCGAGCCTGGTGATGTTCAGGGTCTCTTGTGTCAACAGAGGCATTGTCAGGATGGAAACAGTGCCTGGCCCATGGGTCAGAAGGACCACCGGGGAGCACTGAGGAAGAAATGAACAGGAGCTGTGCACAGGCAAACAGACTGTTTGGGATTGGCTAGATGGGCGGAGTGTGGTGTGTAGACACAGTGCTCTTAAAGAACACATGACCTGTCAACTGAGTACCTAAAAGGATTATTTTTATGCTTTTGTCAATTTGGCTGATGCTTTTATCTAGGACTAGGCTTCTTGCCCAAAGTATGCTTACAGGAACACTGTGGACATTGTGGCTTGAACCCTGAACCTTTCAGATGGGTGTCAAACACACTAGACTATCATGAATAGCAAATAAACCATCTGCTATCCTTAAACTAAACTATCCTCAACCACAGGATCGTAAATAAACACTGTTGCTGTGTATATTTGCTATATCTAAGAGCAACATCTACAAACCATCTGCTTTTGCCAACCAACTGAATTTCCATGAGTTCTTCCATTATATTTTGATGAACTTGCTCTACTAGAAAATGATATCAATAGTTCATATTCTACCTGGTGGTGACGTTTCTGGTCACCATCATGATCTCCCCAGGATTAAACTACCTAATTTTATGCATCTTTTAAAAAAAAAAAAAAAATCTGTAGGCCTACTATTGGTTGACAGTTAGTAGCCTACCCACAGCCCTTCTGTCGCCATTGCCAATTGAGTCCCTGTTGAAGTTCTCATCGTGTTCTTTCGCCTCAGCCTGTCTGTCAGGCTTTCAGGACCGACATGCTCCGGCAACATGCGAGGCCTCCCCACCAGATACAAGGAGAGTTGTTCACATTCCACGTTCATGCACCAACCAAGCCCCTGATGTCACTCATACTGGCTTGCCCTCTCTCTCTCTCTCTCTCTCTAAATCTCACACACACACACACACACACACACACACACACACACACACACACACACACACACACACACACACACACACACACACACACACAAGATGATTGAGTGCATTTTGTGTGGTCCTGTCTCCCACGTGAACAAAGCTTTGCTTTTTTAGGGCTGAGCGAATAGAAAGGTTGCATAATTGCTACGTGTATACAAGCATGTAAGGTTTGTTACTGGGCATATCCATGCAGGATGTGCCAACCACACTACAGTGAATTGACGTCCATCAGGAAAAAAAACTAACAATTAGAAAAAGAAAAGTTAATCTAAGTGAAACAAGCATGGGGCATGTTGAATAAGATTAAAGGACCTCAACATAGGTCGAGAAAATGATTTAACCAGCCTTTGGGAGTGAGGCAGTCAGAGACAGCAGGCCAACTCGGCTCCACTACTACTATAAAAGGAATGTGATGGGGGGAAAGGGAGGGCCACTGCACCACCAACATTAGCCTAGGACACGAGATTAAACCAGAAAATCACAAAAACTTACCCCATTCCAAAAACTCCAAAATGTTCTTCTCTCTTCTGAGCGGGGAGTTGTTGCATTCGTCGTAGAGACAGATGAAGAAATCCAATTAGCGTTCTCCACACTGAGACCAATTGGCCATCTAGACTGAGCGCCCGTCCAGGATCAGCTTTTTCCAGTTTTCTTCAAACGTACTGATCTCCCGACATGATTCCGACTGTGTTTTGAAACTGATTTTGAATAAAATCTTCACAGAAGGACGCCAATCAAACGCTTCCTCGGCGTGTCCGGAGCGGTGCGTCGATCTGCAGTAATATCACCTTGAATGTGTTCAAAACTTGTGCTAATACCGGCTAGGACCTAGTTGAATGCGGATCATTCATGACCTCGCTCTTTTACATGTGTCTTTACAGTATCTCATAGGGTAATGGGACGTGCGGTATTTTCTCATTTTCCCGCAGACTTCTTCCCCCACAAATAAAGACACTTTACACTAGGTTTTCCTCTCAATCTCAGACCGTGCCCCGGCCGGCAGACCTGATCCGAGCCCTGACGTTGGTTGTTACTTATTTCCTTTCAGGAGGGTGCTCCTGTTGTTTCTTCTTCTATCCACACCCGAGAGAAGTATCCTCAAGTACATAAAAAAACCTATATATAATACACACACACAGAAGAGCCGTTAGTGCAGTTCAACGATCCTCTGAGTTGGTGGTATTTGTGGTTCTCCATTCCCTGCCGGCAACAAAAATGCACATCACCACCTCGTAACAGGACAGATCTGCAATGCTACAAAGCCCGGCTGCCCCCTCCTCTGGTGGTGGTGGACTGGAAGGAGGCGACTGAGGCTTAGCCTAGCCACTTAGCTTAGCTACTTAGCCTAGCCGGGGAGCTAGCCTTACCCCTCTGCTCTCATAGCGACAAACGACCCTCTTCCGAAAAGTTTGACTCTATTTTTTTTTTCCGATTACGCCGGCTAGTAATAGCCACACATTTGTCAATCGCGGGGGAAGTTGGACACCTTTTTGACAGATAATATTGTTCAACCGGAGATCTTATTTTTCACAACTATAAGCGTTAGTCAAGAGATGTCGCTTGAATCCGTGTTAATCGGCCAGTAATATCACACTGAGCATACTCCCATTACAGGTCAAAACGAAACGGATCAAGCCAGGTCCATTTTCTAGAGAGATCGCGAAGGAAAAAAAAAATCGGTGTCTTTTAATTGGAAGTAGACGTACTCGTTGTACGTCCACACGACCCGCTGTAGTCTGGTCCAGCTTGTGCCAATACGGGACACAGAAGGACTAGACCCCCCTCCACCTCCTCCTCCTCCTCCTCCTCCCCTCGCCGCAGGTCGCTTCACTGCACAGTCGAGGCCACCGAGTTGGCAGCTCCCGGATCGTTGTGTCAAGATGAGCAAAATAGAGAAATGTTTAATCTAACGCATCATTTAATCAGTATGTCAAACGAAAATGATCCGGGCGCTGTTATTACAATGGGTCATATGTGAAGCATGCAGGAAAGCCATCCGCGCGCTGCTGTAAAAAAAAAGAAATAAAGAAAATAGGCCCACAGCATGCAATATTATAAATCTGAGCCTCAGGTTTATTCTATAAAGATACAGCTATTGGTAGTATTGCAATCTGATCTAAAAGGACGTAACCCCCTGATGATATTATATGTGCGCACCCTTGGCTGTGGTGAGCGAAGTCTTCCCAAAACATTCGTAGCGGGAAGATTGCCTATTTCCGCAATCCATACTCGCCTACGTCACACATGCGCCTCATCTGGTTTCCACTGGGTTACAGTCATTTCCACCTGCAACTACCGGCCCCGCTCCTCACAGACCAGCCCGTGCCTCAGACGCCCTCGATCTACCGACTCTAGTGGCTGTTGCAGGGAGCGTCGGGCATCAAATTATGTCGCTCACTGGATCATTATCATGCATGGCGCCCGACGACACACACATCGCACGCATATAAACACACGCCACACGCACACACCAATACACCACACACACTGCAGGTCACAGCAGATGCTAGGCGGAGGAGGGGGGATGGAAACGGGGCACGGATTGTCTAATATTGTTGATATGAAAACTGCGGGGGTCTCAGGTCTGGTTGGTGGCGCGGCTGGCAGGGAGCGACACCCGTTTTTAGAATAGACAGCGAGAAACCCCCTCTTACTCTCTAAAAACATTTATTTACACAACCAGTTAGGCACAATGTGGCTGACTCAGTCCACGAAACCCACAAAGCCTTGTTTGGTTTTATAAGGAAGAAAAAACGAAGCGTAGATGTTTTAGCGTCGTGTCTTTTTTGACTAGGCCTATGTAGTGTAGGAAATGCATGTCATAACATGAGGTGGTCCTTTTGAATACACCTCAAGCTGTTCTCACAAACGATTTGACTGAGGTTTGGTAATTGGAATGTAAACAATATGGGTCATTAATCGCTGATGTAGCTAGGCAGCGACATGAACCATTGGTACTAATCTCTTGATGTTGGTTTCTTTCAAAATAATCGCATGTTTTATTATTGACATGAGTTAATCTGTGATCTTCCATTGTTTTGTGTGCGTTCATAAATGTTCACCTAAATTTATGTCCATTGCTTCCACAGATGATAAACCAAGGGCTCCAGTATTTTGATCTCATCAAAGACGTAGGCTATTACTGACGCATTGATAGCTCTGTACTAAAATACCAAATTACAAGAGCGATCGTTAGAGCCAAAGCCATAGGTTAGAGGACCTCACATCTAAACTACGCTCACTTCGCTCACAAAAAGACAAGCTATTCATGAGCATCTGAAAGAAACGAAGGGTGTTTAATCAAATCCTATTGGGTTAAGTATCATATCCCTCATCCAATCACTAATGGAGATCTTTTATAAAGCTTTACAGCCTGGCTAAAGCACGGCTATTATGATTTATATGGTAACAGTAGGGACGAGAGGCCTGTTTGTTTCAGGGTTTCGTACACGGATGCGATGGGCCATCATATAATCGAGTAAATATAAAGTATACAAGATAACAAAATAACATTGTTCAGCCTGACTTTGCTGGTGCCAAATACTCGGGTTTGTGATAGGCATTGCTGTACTCGGCGCCGCTCTGTTGTAAGAATAGAGCGCATACACTGCCAACGACCAACAAGGCTGATCACTCAGAATCGCGTGTGATTTGGGCTCGTCGTCTTCATTATCACATGATATCAAATTATAAATAAATTACAATTACAAAGACACACGCCGAAAAATGAA
>OLKM01001869.1:0-15000 GCA_900291075.1 Melanogrammus aeglefinus
TTCCGAAAGGTGACTTAACTGACTTGGCAGTTTAGAATAAGGTGGCCCCGTCTTGGCTTGTATCCATCTTCAGCAACAAGAAAACAACGACTCACGCCTTGCACTGAGACGTGCAAACATCACAAACGGCGTCTCCCCACTGTGTAAAAGGTTTAATGGCTCGGTGATCCATCTACTGCTGTGCGTTTTCAGACACTGCCCCCCGGTTCTCTAGCGGCCGTCGGCGGCGGATGGGCCCCGGCTTCGCAAAAAAACAAAAAAAAAAAAAAAAAAAAAAAAAAAAAAAAAAAAAAAAAAAAAAAAAAAAAAACAAAAAAAAAAAAAAAAAAAAAGCTAACAGGAGGCTCCAGTGCGGGCCGCGTGCGGAGCCCCGAGTGAGGGCATGGATCTGTTTCCTCTGGGTGCGTTTGATTACGTCTTCGTCTGTCATCAGGGGGGCTTTTAAGTGCAGCAGCAGCAGCGGCAGCAGAACCGCCGGCGATTGCGTCGGATGACATAACGTTGTGGGGTCGGACATGGCTCCTCGTAGTTAATGAATGGGCGGGGGTCAGGGTGGGGTGGGTGGCTGTTCTGGTCTTGGAGCCCAACCAAAAAAAACACCAAGTAGGTATGGATTGAAATATCGGCGGTAAAGAAGGAGGGGACGTTAAGAAGGAGCCGGTGGAGATAAAACATGAGACAAAGCAGGAGACGGTATATAAAGGTTTGATTGCCCCGCTCGTTCACTGACACGTTGTCTCCAGTCTTCGGGAAAAGGAAATAACACAACGCAGCCAAGACTCAAAAAAGCAGCACTATTGCAACTTTATCGACGTTTAACACTTGATCCAAGGTAATTAATACATCAGAAGGTAATATATGAGTCAGGGCACAGCCATTGCGTGGGATTACTGCAGTCCCATGTGAATAATTAAAGCGTAACCCCCAAATCAGCAGGGAAGTTGAATGTTTTGGTCAGGAATTTATCATGGGAAAAATGAACTAATTAATCATTCTTAAAGTCCTTTTTCCCCCTCCTTGTAAGTTTCTCCTTTTCCAATTCCTGCTGTTCACTGTTAAGTTATTTATTGGAAAAAAGCCATTGAAGCCATTTTTCTTTCTTCTTTTAAAATATTTGGCACCCCCTGGGAGAATAGGGCACCACCCATGTAGACCCACCTCATTGTCCTCTGCGCGATGGTCTTTGCTTCTTGCCAGAAGGTCTCCGTCTTGGTCAGGTCATCAAGCAGTCGGTTGGATTTAAGTCTTCCAGGCTTTCTCTCGCCTTGGGGATTATATTCCAGAGCTATAGTCTACAGACAGGATGCCAACGGCAGGTCTGCAGGCATGGAGTGGGTTGAGACAGGATACCAACTTCAAGTTTTCAGACATAGGTTGGTGTGCGACATGATGCCTCCAGAAAGTCTGCAGACATGGAGTGGTGTGAGACAGAATGCCCTCCAGCAAAGTCGCAGACATGGGGTGGGGTGAGACGAATGTGTAAGACAAGGCCGCAGACGGTGGGGTTGAGACAGGATAAAAAAGGCAAGTCTATAGACACAGGGAGTGAGAGAGAATCCAAAGGACAAATGCTGTAGACATTGGGTGGGTTGAGATGGGTGAGACAGGATGTGTAATACAAGTCTGCAGACATGGGGTGGGGTGAGACAGGATGTGTAAGACATAGGCTCGTAGACATAAGGTGGGTGAGACAGGATAAAAAAGGCAAGTCTATAGACACAGGGAGTGAGAGAGGATTCCAAAGACAAATCTGCAGACATTGGGTGGGTTGAGACGGGTGGGACAGGGTGAGACAGGATGTGTAAGACAAGTCTGCAGACATGGGGTGGGGTGAGACAGGAGGATCAAACAGACACATGGGGGATCAAACCAATTAGTCACACACCACTAGGCCCTTGGTTCTGCCCCCAGATCAAATCATATAAGCACGAAATGGATGAAATCAGTGCTTCTACGATACGTGTAAAATGGTATAACCCACAGTAGGAATATGGTAGTGTTAGGCCTTTTGTATATAATTTGGTAAAACAAAAACAATAGATACGATCTGGAGTTGAGGAATCTAAAATGACATGGCCTCTCTCCAGATCTCCCAGTTGAGTGACCCAACTTTCAGTCAAAGTACACATTTCACATCTTAAAATAAGATGTGGGTTGCCCCAGAGCAGGAACACACAACCGAAACGCAATATCAACCTCTCTACCAAATATCAATTATGTTCTTATCCCCCGTCCTGAAATCACACACACCTTACTGTAAACACTGACGCCATAGCCGAAGGCCCGGAAGCTAATCATACGAACATATATGTTCCCCCCTAATGCGCTTTGACACACACCTTTTCAACATACACACATAAACACCTCTGTTTCTGTTCCACTACACCTAGGTTCAGGCTAAATCTTGGTGAACGTATAATAACCTCTTTACAGCTCTGTATATTATTTCAAAAAGCCTGACGCCATTAGCAATTAATCCCAATCAATAAGAACTCTTTATCCCCTTACTCTTTTGGTTCTGCCTTCCTTTGCCTCTCTCTCTCTCTTCTCTCTGCTCTCTCTCTCTCTCTCTTCATCTCTTCTCTCTCTCTCTCTTTATCTCTCTCTCTCTCTTTCTTCTCTCCTTTCTCTCTCTCTCTCTCTCTCTCTCTCTCTCTCTCTCTCTCACTTTCCAAGGTACACAAACAGGCACACCGCACTAGGGCCGGGGGAACTCGAACCCGCGTCCTACCGGCGGTTTTAATATCCTGCAATGAAAGCTGGCTAATTCCCATCGCTCCGGGCAGACCTGCAAAACACAAATAGACGGCCATGTGTTTGCGCGTGTGTTTGTGTGCCGGTGTGTGTGACTTTGTGCATGTATGTGTGTGTGTGTGTGTGTGTTCGAGTTTTTATGTGTATGTGTGTTGGGGTGTGTTGGTGTGTGTGTGTGTGGGTGGGTCTGTGTGTGTGTGGCTGTGCATGGATGTGTTTATGTATATGAGTGTGTGTGTCAACGTCCATTTGGGAATGTGTATGTGTGTGTGTGTGTGTGTGTGTGTGTGTGTGTGTGTGTGTGTGTGTGTGTGTGTGTGTGTGTGTGTGTGTGTGTGTGTGGCTGTGCATGGGTGTGTTTATGTTTATGAGTATGTTTGTCAGCGTCGATGTGGCTATGCGTGTGTGTGTGTGTGTGTGTGTGTGTGTGTGTGTGTGTGTGTGTGTGTGTGTGTGTGTGTGTGTGTGTGTGTGTGTGTGTGTGTGTGTGTGTGACTGTATCTGTGTGTGTGTGCGTGTGTGTGCTCCTATGATGATAGCTATTTACCTGGCCAGCTCTCCCCCTCTCAGCTCCAGCCATGTGTGCTGCCCTCCTCAGGAACGGCTTCTGTACGGTAACAATATCTGTATCTAAACAGGAAGCTCATTTCAAGCTCGCCCCTCAATTGCACCATACTAAGGACAAACAACACACACATTATATACATTACGTGCAATCGCTCGAGCGGCCGACTGTACAAACACAACATACGTGTAGGGCAGTGTGTGCGGGGGGACCTACACGGCAGGTTAAGAACCATGTTAGGAAACAACGCGCTTGGATAAACACACGCCAGGAAGGTGTGTGTGTCTGTGTGTGTGTGTGTGTGTGTGTGTGTGTGTGTGTGTGTGTGTGTGTGTGTGTGTGTGTGTGTGTGTGTGTGTGTGTGTGTGTGTGTGTGTGTGTGTTTACTCACGCTTATGTATGTGTGTGTATTTGTGTGTATCTATTTGTGTATGTTTGTGTGTGTGTGCGAACACATGGGTGTAGATCCTTTACGGTCATTGCATGTATTGACGTTATTCTATATTTGTACTTTTATACGTTCATGCGTATTTATCGCTGCCACATTTGAAGTGAGAGCGAGAGGAAAGTTAAACAGAGGTGAAAGAGCCAGTTTGTCCTCCCTGTTCCTGTGTGTGTTTTTTCAGAAGCAGATAAGGTTATCCTAAAGCGACGTGGTATAGGTATGGAAATACAGAGTCCTTGCGTGAGTGCCGTACTGCAAACAGCAGAGAAATTGTTTCTGTCACATCGGATGAAAAAATAGGCAGAAGTCGTATAGGGAAATTCAAAGTGGAGAAGGGAAGAGAGACATACAAAGAGAGAGAATGGAGGTGTCTGAATAGAAGAGGAAGTAAACATAACTAAGTTAAAGGTGAAGAGACTATGGACCGAAATATGAGTTTTTTTATCTGACTATAATAAAACCTTTGAATGACAATATTTATTTTACTGTATATATTGTAGTATGTTTTGCAGTCAAATACAATTATATCATTATTTATACTACAGATTTCAAAACTGATACCTATCCATAAATGTTTCTACATTTTTTACAATTATGTAAGTGAACATTTTGGTTTCTGTGTCCCAGGAAACACAGCTACAGCAATAACACCAGTAAAACCAATAATAAATACAAGAGGGGATAGGGTGTCAATTATTGAGTCAAAGCTTGTGAAAAATGAACGTTAAACCGTCTTAATCTCATTTTTAACAGAGTAATCACCGTCCATAAATCCCTGTGGGAGAAGGGGGAGAAAAAGAGTAAGAATTGGCTGTTAGATTTATAGACGGCATAACGGGCCCAGAGTGAGTTGGAGCTGAAGTTCCAAACAGGAACACAAAGCTAAACCGTGTGGGAGAAGGGGGAGAAAAAGAGTAAGAATTGGCTGTTAGATTTATAGACGGCATAACGGGCCCAGAGTGAGTTGGAGCTGAAGTTCCAAACAACCAAAGGGCCCTGATCACTACAGAGGGAGTGATACACGACCTGCCTACCTCTTTAATAAGTCTCACCGCAACACTGTATGCTTTACGAGTACAGTACACATATACAGTAAGGCCCTCAAACCCTATGTTGTCTTTGCTTCTGTCTTTCCCCATATCTCTACTTGTGTGTGTGTGTGTGTGTGTGTGTGTGTGTGTGTGTGTGTGTGTGTGTGTGTGTGTGTGTGTGTGTGTGTGTGTGTGTGTGTGTGAAAGAGAGTAAGAAAGGGAGAGAGAGACTGTGAGAGTGAGAAAGAGAGAGAGGGCGATATAGTATTCCTATGTGTGTGTGTGTCCATGCGTGGATGCATGCATACGTTTGTATATGTGTGTGGCTTTCTGTGCATTTACGTGTGACTCTGTGTGTGTCCGCGTCTGTGTGTCTCAATGTGTGTATATGTGCCTGAGTTTTTCTGTACATTTTACGTGTGAGTGTGTGTGCGTTTATGTGTGTGTGGCCCCTACGTCCAGCGGCCCATTGCATTTCGCTCCCCCTGGACGGCTATGAACGGGGAAATCACCTTTAATACGCTTAGTCACCCCCCCCTACCCATGTCCCTCAGTCCATATTAACACTAATCTATCAGACTGCATGGCTCCCCCTCGTCTCCGAACGCCTGCAATGTGCACAAGGCCTTAGGGGGCAATCAGCCCAGTGGACCGAACCATGCTGGTGGGGGGGGGGGGTGTTGTACTCTCACAGATTCATCAAAAAACTAAATAAACTTTGACCAACCCCTTAAACACCCCAGAAGGCGAAATAGCGTAAAGAAAAGAGCTCTCTCGTTGTGCGGGATTATTTATTTAGTGTTTGTTAATTCGCTTGCAGGAAAGTTGATAAAACAAGACACTGTATGGTTTATGGGACACGGTCTGAGTCCCCGCATCTTGTGTGTTCCTTACCTGGGGTTAGAGGGCAGGAACTGATGGCAGAGAAACGTTAGGAGAGAAGTAATCATGAGGAACTGTATCAGCAGATAAAAGCAGCTGAGGTTTTCGTCGTTCAGTTCGGAATGGGTTTCTGGCCAAATACACTGCCAAATATTGCAGGTGTGAATGCATATAATTCAGATCTTCCACGGGTATACCGTGTCTCCAGAAAGGACAAATATAAAAATATCATAAATATCATTCATGAATCATTTGGAAATTCCGGAATTAATAAATACAATTGGTTCAGAATAGATCAGCACCTGGTCAAGACCCACATCTCAAACCAGCCCGTGTGTTATGAAACGGTGGGCTTTAGTCTGGGCCACATTCTTCCTTTAAAGGAAAATACACTAAAGGTCTTGACATTGTCCAGAATATGGATAGGGGAACCTCCGTGAGGGAGAGACAGGAGAAGGTTGGAGAAAGGAAGCGTATGGCTAGAAGGAGCTCTGTGAGGGAGAGGGAGGAGGAGGAGGAAGTAGGAGGAAGCAGTAGGCCAGGGTTCAGAGACGTATCTCTTCCAGTGAATTAATACGGCTCAACAACAAGCCTGAACAAACATGGCTAGATATCAAAAATGTAATTTAATTTTACAGAAAGTTATATGTAATGTACTTCTGGGAAACAAAGTTAAAGAAATAGGTGGGGTACGCCACAAAGCTACGCTCATTTCCAAGTCTTCTTCCGCAACATCAATTTTCCGTAATATCTTAATGTACAATCAGAGGAGATAATGAAGCACCAGAAAAGGGAATATCCTTCTTTCCAGCCGAAATGGTCATCTATCATTTGCAATAAATTACTGTCCTTTCCGATAAAAGTTAAACGATAATAATATAAACACTTCCTTGTTAAATAACTTCAAGAACAAGTTAAAGTCATTGAAACATTTCCATGGCTCTGTCAAGTGAACACGTTCCTGAGCCATTGAGAGGCTGGGAGAGATGCCGCCTCCCGAGGAGGGGAGGCTGGGGTTAGAAGCAGCCAGCATGCAGAAGCTGTGGCTGGGTGTCCCTCCCAGCTAATCTCCCCCTGATCTCTGGAGGCAGAGGCCCAGCTGAGTGGCTGCAGGTACACCCAGGGGCTGGCTTGACTCGAGGCTGGCTTTTTCTAGGAACCAAACTGCTAATGTGTTTTTCTATTTGTAGCAGTGAGATCTAATCACCGCACGAAGGATCAACAATGTGTGACTGTTTATACAAACACACATAGAGACATACACACAGGCACCCACGCAGACACTAAAACACAAAGGCAAGCACGCACACACACACACACACACACACACACACACACACACACACACACACACACACACACACACACACACACACACACACACACACACACACACACACACACACACACACACACACACACACACACACACACAAAGACACACAAACACTTATAAGCACTCTCTCTCCCTCAGCTTCTCCCTTCTGTTTCTGTCCTTTTTGTCTATACTACGTTTTTTTTTACACTGTATTATCATGAATAATACACATTTGTATCACACGTTTTTTTTTACTACCGATAGGAAACTTGTCTCATCTTAAGAATGTCGTCCCACAGAAAGACCATGAGCATACTGCTCCATACTGATATTAAAATGGATTGACACACACACACACACACACACACACACACACACACACACACACACACACACACACACACACACACACACACACACACACACACACACACACACACACACACACACACACACACACACACACACACACACACACACACACCTGCACATACACCTGCAAAGACTCAAAATACAGTAGTGACACGTGTGTGTTATTTTTACCAAAAACACAGAACCCACGTATCACGAGGAAGAGAGAAATCCCTCACATGATGGCTGTTGGTTCCATCTCTTTTCTTTAGTGTGGAGGAGTAAGGCCCAGGAGTCCCCGTCACACACCTGTAGGGCTCTTGTCTGCTGTCACTCCACACCTCCGGCCGCCGCCATGTTGCAGTTCTGGTCGCCGTGGCTACCACTACACACCCGGGGCCCCCGTTTGCCCCCCCTGCTTGAGAGAGAGAGAGAGGGTGTGAGAGAGAGAGAGAGAGAGAGAGAGACAGAGAGAGAGAGAGAGAGAGACAGAGAGAGAGAGACAGAGTGAGAGAGAGGGCCCCTTGTTCAAACAAACAGGGGCTTTGGGGTACTGGACCTCGAGTGGCAACATGCCATAACAAACCTCTCGCTCTCGCTCTCTCTCTCGCTCTCGCTCTCTCGGCGGCTTTGGGGTACTGGACCTCGAGTGGCAACATGCCATAACAAACCTCTCTCTCTCTCTCTCTCTCTCTCTCTCTCTCTCTCTCTCTCTCTCGCTCTCTCTCTCTCTCTCTCTCTCTCTCTCTCTCTCTCTCTCTCTCTCTCTCTCTCTCTCTCGTCTCTCTCTCTCTCTCTCGCTCTCTCTCTCTCTGTCTCTCTCTCTCTCTCTGTCTCTCTCTGTCTCTCTCTCTCTCTTCGTCTCTCTCTCTCTCCATCTCCATCTGTCTCTCTTCGTCTCTCTCTTCACCTTTCTCTCTCTCCTCTATACTCTCTCTCTCTCTCTCTCTCTCTCTCTCTCTCTCTCTCTCTCTCTCTCTCTCTCTCTCCATGCATGCTCTTTTGCCTGCCAAAAAGTGTGAAAATAAAACGCGAGGAAGCTGTCAAAAGGCCCACCTGTCACTGCGAGAGAGTGATGGAGTCACAGTGCAGCAAAGAGAGACTGAGAGTGAAAGACTAGAAGAGCAAGAGGCAGAGCCAATTGGCCAGAGACATATAATGAGCACGAGTGTAGAATGAGAGAGTGAGAGACGATGGAGACAAACACGAGAGAGATCGATGCCCAGATCAAGGGAGAGAAAGCTAAAATATGAAATCGAAGAAAAAATATATATAAGAGAAGAGATATATCCGGTTACCGATCCAGCAAAGAAGAGGGGGAGAGTCATTTAATGAAAGAGAGAAATCTATGAAAGGAGGGGGAATGAGAGAGAAGGAGGTGAGGGGAGGAAATACGTGCTTTGCTCAGTGTGTGACACAAGTAGCAGACCACTAAGCTTCTTCCATGACTTATTAAAACCTTCCACTAGACTAGATCTCCCTCCCTCCCTCCCTCTCTCTCTTGCACCGCCATCCCTCTCTCCATCTCCATCTCTCCCTCTGCCTGTCTGTTTCTCTCTCCTTTTATCTGTGTCTCCATCACTCTCCTTCCATCTCGTTTCTCCTCTCCCTCCTTCCATCCCTCCCTCTCTCCTTTTATCTCTCTCTCCATCACAATATACTTTGATAAACATTTGAGGTGTCTAGGGTGCATATGATGTCAAGGATGCATATGTTACATGTAGGTATGCATGCATACGCAGGCATGCACACACACAAACACACACACAAGTGCAGACAAACACATGCATACACACACGCACACGCACGCAAACATGCACACACACATGCCCAAACGCATACACACACACTCACACAAACACATGCCAAAAGGCACACATACACACACACACAAACACACAAACACAGACATGCACACATGCATACACACACATGCACACATGCATACACACACATGCGCACACACATGCACACACACACATGCGCACACACACACATGCACACACACACACACACACAACACACACACACACACACACACACACACACACACACACACACACACACACACACACACACACACACACACACACACACACACACACACACACACACACACACACACACACTCACATCGGCATATATTCCAGGAACAATTTGTCCACAACCATATAAATGTGTAACGTAAAAGATGAGGTCAAAATACGGAGAAAGAGGGGAATGCATCATGCAAGCTCCAACTGCTAATTACAGACTACATTTCCCACAAATCACCACTCCCATCAATCCCAATAACCAACAAAGATGTCTCAAACAACATGTCTGGGTGGTTGTCGTCCACTAATTAGATTTCGGTCATCTAAACACTGTGTTCTGCCCAGTCCAGACAAGGGGAAATGGTTGCTCTTAGAGAGGAATGGAGTGGGAACCTTTCGATTGGAAAGTTCTGGAAAAGCACAGCAGAAGTGGAGCGTGGTGTGTGGCGCTTGGCGAGGAGTTTGGTGGGGCAGTTGGTGAGAAACACCTGGGGGGGGAAGATGTTTGGGTGTCTAGATTTCACCTTCTTGGCCATGTAAAGTGCCATGTTGCTGTGTACTGTTCCGTGCTTATTGGGCCGCATGCGGTCGGCTGTATAATCCTTCTTAGAGACACTTGGAGACTAGATGCAGGATATAAAGTGGGAGAATAATATTTAGATTGCAGGGAATGAACCAACCACAAGATTTTCCTTCCTTTCAAAAATGTATTTCTGCAGTAAAGCAGTTACGATTAAGCCTTTTAGAATATGTCATTGAGGAACAGGATTATATAAATATATTATAAACAATGACTGTTGCCGCATTGAACCAAACCCGAACCTTGACCACGACTCAATCAACAACAGCCCAAATAAAGTGCAACTCGATATGTCCTTATGTCCGGCATCAACCATCATCTGTTTACTAGAGAGAGAGAGAGAGAGAGAGAGAGAGAGAGAGAGAGAGAGAGAGAGAGAGAGAGAGAGAGAGAGAGAGAGAGAGAGAGAGAGAGAGAGAGAGAGAGAGAGAGAGAGAGAGAGAGAGAGAGAGAGAGAGAGAGAGAGAGAGAGAGAGAGGAGAGAGAGAGAGAGAGAGAGAGAGAGAGAGAGAGAGAGAGAGAGAGAGAGAGAGAGAGAGAGAGAGAGTGTGTGTGAGAACACACGGTGGTGTGTATCTGTAGGATCTGTATAAACATACAGGGAATAAAAGTGTGTGAATCTTGAATTCATTTGCGCATGTATCTGTGATGCTGCAAAATGTTTGTGAGCGATAGAAAAGTGATTTTGCAATCATACCTTTGTGACTGAGGAAAAACACGTTGATGTCCCTGCGTGCATGTGTGTGTCTGCCGTGTGTGTCTTCCTGTATGTGCCTTCCTGTATGTGTCTTCCTGTGTGCATGCGTGAAACAAAAAAAAAAGCATTTCTGCGAGACGGGACCGAGGTAAGAGCGCTGTATGCGTGTGCATTGCAGTGTGCGCTCCAGTAATGGTCCAGCAGCACCCCTCTCTCTCTCTCCCAGACGCCGAGGGGTCCACCGTATGTAACACACACCCCTACTGGAACATAAGCCCACAGGGCCAGAGGTGCAGCGTCTGAGCCCGGCCCCGTCTAGCTTCCTACCTGGCCTCCGCTAAGCCACGCATTTACCACCAGCAGCTACTGCTACATGACTAGCAGTTAGTGGAGCAAGTACCTCACGGTATGAGACCCCAGGTATCAATAGTTTCACCGCATTGGATTTAAAGTACCACTAGCCCCTAAGCATGAGCAATGTGATGCCCTTGACATTTTATAGCCTGTGGTTTAAAGTAAGCGTGTGTGTGTGTGTGTGGGTGTGGGTGTGGGTGTGGGTGTGTTTGTGTGTGTGTCCGTGTGTGTCCGTGTGTGCGTGTGTTTGAATATGTGTGTGTGTGTGTGTGTGTGTGTACGAGTTTTTGCGTGTGTGTGTGTGTGTGTGTGTATGTGTGTGTGCAGTTACAGTTTTCTATGGGCGGGAGGTTCACGGTGCACTCAAAGGTCGATACCCCAATGTCTGTTCGGGGGAGGCGGGTGTGGGGGGGGGCGGGGAAGCACAGAAGCGTAAAACGTGATTTAGATTCAGCGTGGAGCGCTATTTTACTGCAGGTCAGTTGATTAAATTCAGCGTTTTAAAATTAGGTTGAAACCGAGGTTCATTGCATTATCGATGGACTGAAATTGAATTTGAACGGCAACGCTGCTTTATTTCGATACGCGTGTCGACGAATGCATTGGCCTGTTTTCTTTGGACGGCTCGTAGTCGAGTGAGTAAGAGAAGATTCGCTTTACGGTAACCGTGGCGAAATCTTATTTCAGCTGAAACCTCCCTGGCTGTCATCATCCTACCGGTCTCCACGTCAAATTAGTTCTGGGCCAACTGACAATTGAAATTTTTTGTTTGGAAAATGTTCTTAAAATGATTTACAGTTTTGTGTGTACTGACCTACATGCAATCATGTGGGATTCAGAGTAAAATGCTGTTATCACAATGATTAAACATCAGAAATGTTTGGGTTTAAGGGTCCAACATGGACCATTTAGTCGATTGGGCATTGCTGATTAAATTCCTGTTAGGAAAATTATATATGTAAATTATTGTTGAATCCTGAAGTTACATTATTACTAACTACGAGTTTGTATATACTTTTGTTTAAATGTAGGTTTTTACAAAACATTTGAACATTTAGATATATAGAAGCACTCTAATAATCTCACTCTCAAATAATACTAAAGGACTATTAGATTGTGTCCTCACACCGCAATGACTCATTGGATGTTTGTTATTATGTTGGTAGGAGTGGTCCTCAGGTCATTGTTTAGTAATTGATCGTGAAATTATTATTTGATTATGGCGAGACGTGTTTAAAACTTCCACAGCGTTTCTCATGCGAGACGTGGCAAAACCAAGTTTTCATAATCCTAGGTAACAGTGTATTTACGTTGATACCGGATTTGCAAGATCTGCAATATCGATATGGAGTGTCGGCAACAAAAAATCCCATGATGCACTCTGATGAACCAGTCCTCGTATTTAGGCATCACTCATTTTCTATGGAGCTGGCCAACCCACCTCTCGCACACACCTCTCAGACCAACCTCTCACCCACACCCACACAAAAACCCAGACACTCACACACACAAACACACACACCTTTGCCCACCCACTTATAGACACACACACACACACACACACACACACACACACACACACACACACACACACACACACACACACACACACACACACACACACACACACACACACACACACACACACACACACACACCACAAATTATCCTGAAACATATCCAATGCACATAGGTATTTCATTTAAATTGACACACTACCACACACACGCACAGACACACAGACACAAACGCACATGCACACACACATTAACGTGTGCACGTTAAACGTGCACAAACACACGCCCGGGCACAACGGTCACCCCAGGCCCATCCATTACACCGCGGGTGGGGTGCTGGTGGTGGACACGTGCGTGAGAGCGCTGCCTTAGCATGTAGCGGTGCGTGAGTTGTCATGACGTGGTTTACACAGCTCACTGCTCACATACTAAACTTTCACTGCCACGCCATAAATCACTTTGGGGGGTGGGGGGGGGTGTGAGGGGGAGGGGGAGGGGGACGCCAACAGGTAAATAAGAGAAAGAAAATATATCGACGCCCCCGGAGACACCCTGTGAGATTGAGTATTCCTCGCGGTGGGTGTGTGTTGGTTTGAGAGAGAGAGAGACAGAGAGACAGACAGACAGACAGACAGACAGACAGACAGACAGACAGACAGACAGACAGACAGACAGACAGACAGACAGACAGACAGACAGACAGACATTTGTGTATCCATCTGCAGTCATCACATTGACCTTTGCTGTTATTTAGCCGTATCCAGAGTGACTTACGGTGAATTGTTTGGTCTGGTGACTTAGGAGCCGGCCGGGAGGCTGCTCATCTCGCCCAAGGAGGTCTACAGGGGCCTCTGCGGACATTGGGATTTGAACCCAGACCCTTAAGGTCGGGAGTCAATTCTAGACTCTCCTAGCGTCAGACTCGGAAGGCGCAGTGTATCGCGTTTTTTTTAAAAACATTTGAAAAGCGGGTCTTTGTTATTTTTCATGGCGTAGCAATAACACCACCGTCCCACCTCTCCCGTACACTGAACAGGGTTCTCTCAAGACTTTTAAAATGTTGATTTAGCAAAACCGATTTTCTCCGTGCTGCCCGCTCTACGTTCGAGGGAAAGAATGCCCGGTGTCTACCTGTTGCGCATGCCGCCGCAGTTCCGCGGTTCCAATTATTCTCCTTCCTGTCCGCCGACCGCCGCAGTTTCATTTTGTCCGTCAATGCGTATTTGGCGCAGGGCGGGGCGGGGGGGGGGGGGGGGGGTTGTAGACTGGGGGGTGGGGTGTTGGGGGGGAGGGGGGGGTGGAGTGAGAGACCCACACCCCCTTTCTCCCCTGTGCCGGCGAGACGTGCCAGCCTGCTGTTCGTGTTTTCACTCCAAATAAAAACGCCTTGTAAATTGGAACCCTCCAATTAATTGCCATTAGCGTGTAATTCCTGGCGGTGGGGGGGGGGGGGGGGGGGGGGTCGCGGTTCACGTCGGTCGTGTTGCTGAAGGTTACACAGAGGGTGGAAGAACAGCAGAGGCCACAGCCCCTTGTTAATAATTCCATGGGTGCCAGCGATCATTTTGAAAGTAGCCCAGAAGAAGGGAACAGTAACGGGGGGGGTTGACACAAAACGTCCCAGACATGGGAGAGGGATGGAGCACTTTGGGGATTTGAACTCGTACGTGTCACAAATGAAGACACCCTATGCGTGCATACACACATTCGGAAACAGTCGAATGACCACGCAGCCATGTGTGGTCATGGGGGTTCCCCGTGCCCCTAGAACCCCCCCCCCCCCCACCCCCCTGCCCACCCTGTCTACTTCCCACCTCTCAACCCCAACCTGAACACGTTGGCCTCAGCGGGGCGAGAGAATAACCTCTGTGACTCGTGCAGTAGCAGCCAGAGAACACTCCTCTCTGTCTGTCTGTCTGTCTGTCTGTCTGTCTGTCTGTCTGTCTGTCTGTCTGTCTGTCTGTCTGTCTGTCTGTCTGTCTGTCTGTCTGTCTGTCTGTCTGTCTGTCTGTCTGTCTGTCTGTCTGTCTGTCTGTCTGTCTGTCTGTCTGTCTGTCTGTCTTTCTGCCTGTCCTCACTCTGAGAGAGCTGAGAGAGTACTATTACTATTTATAAAATTTGTATAAATATGTATTTTTTTAAGTAAATACTGAGTTCAACCTTAGGCACTGACCACATCATAGTAGTAGTAGCTGGTCGTGATCTCTGAGTACATTATTTTATTTTGTGTACCTGAAGTTCTGATTTCCCAGCAAACTTTGTAAACATGAACCTTCAGCGTATTCATTTGAACAAAATCCTGTGCAAAAACAAAACATCTGGCACATGTGGCAGGACATTCAAATAAAGTGGAACAACTGATGTACTTCGGGGCACGTCACAAAAGCAAAAGTCAGGGGGAATGAGCTCATGAACGTATACATTGCACGTGTGTGTGTGCGTTCGTGCTTGTTTTTGTATATGTGTTCAT